>JAULKJ010310353.1:0-10996 GCA_032355405.1 Rubia balearica | reverse complement strand
AATTGCTCCCAAGGTTATGTTTAGCTACTAGAGTTCATACTAATTAACAAAAGAAAATCAAACATGAATTCAAGAAGGAACTAAGGTAGAAAATGGAAAAAAACTAGGGTTTTCGAAGTTCAAAAACGGGAGAGAAAAGTTGGAGAAGAAAGAGAAAAGTGATGAGTATTTATAATACAAAATTTTCAAAAAGTAAATCTGGGCAGATTGCGACGGCCAGAGTACTCTGCCCTAAAGTGACTTCTTCTCTTTGGTCTTCATGTAGTCTCCTATTCCTTTCTTCGGGTATTCAAAAGTATTCATGGTCTTCAAAATGGAGTCTTCAAGGTCTTCAAATCTTCAACAATTACCTCGTCTCACGGAATCCTCATTACAAGTGACAAAAGCGATAAAGTCAATCCTAACTCTAGATATAGGATTTCAAGGTAAAATAGAGTATCTAAAGCAAATAAAGCCTACCAAAATGAGTATAAAATATCCCCAAAATAATGGTATAATATGGGCACATCAAAAACCGCCTTTAATCAATGGCAAGAACTGCCTTTAATTTGTTTCCAAACTTGGAAACTGGGGTGTGTATGTCGCAACTCATAGATATTTCCATTCTTGGAAATTTTATTAATCCTGAAGTTGGAAATAACTAATAGCCATATTTTGTCTATTTGTAAAATGAAACGTATTCGTGTTGCATTTCCGGTCTCTCTCTGTAAATTTTTGGCTGAGCATTTGTTCCCTAAAATCATTTTCGAGTTTGGAATGTTAATCGGGTAGCACAATTCATAGTTTGGAATATCATTCTGACCAATTGAAAAATAAAAATCAAATAGACAAAAAACTTTTCGGACTCGAAAATACAATCCGATCTTGTGGTAAAAAAATTCATTAATATTCCCGGCACAAAAAACAGCCTTGATTCACATCTACAATTCAAAACCAATACACGATAGTATCTTGAACCTAAACAGAAATCTATAGATAACGCTAACCAAGCAAAAATATATAGGAATAGAAATTACTACAAATCTATTCTAACATTTCTAAGGTTCAATGTTTGTCTAACTTGAGTGTCCCTACCAATATTAGGATTCCCCAATGTTCCTGAGCGATTGAAATTAGATGTCGAGCCAATGAATTCCACACATTGGTGATATCATCTTGCGAGTAGGGTTTCCAATCGTTTTTTAAAATCTGAAAATAACATTATAGTATTAATTATTTGGCAAAGGTTAGTTAGAAATATTACCACAAATAAACATACCCTTACCTTGTCGAGTTCAACTACATTTTCCTAGACTTTGTCTATGCACTCAGTCGCGTATAACATGACGTAATAGCCGCACTCCCAAGTTTGAGCCTATTTCGTGTAGTATATGTAAGAAACATAATTTATTAAGACTATTGAACCAAATAAGTATAGTATATTAGAAATTAACATATTAGTAGACCACCTTGATTTCGACCACTTGAAATGAACAGTTTGTTTCCTCACTATTTTTCTTAATTTCATATTCTAAAATATCAACGAATGCATCCGACGGTTGAAAGTGGAGGGGATCCATCCAATTCACTTGCTTCTTCGCAGGGGTTATCAATATTAATATCTAATGTTCCCATATGAAGAAAATTTAAATATTATTTGCAATATGCAGAAATGATGTTTGTAAATAAATTGAACGTAGTAAATAACCTCTCGATGTATGGCGCAATGAAAAGCATCTTATCTTTTTGGCCTAGACATTTACAAATGTAGTCGATGCTCTCTTGTTTTGTATAACCAATTTCTTGTATCAAGACTAGGCACATGTATCCAATCCATCCCTTCTTTTGATTTCTGGTAAAACAAATATGTACCTGGACAATTTCATAGTATGTATTATTTGTAATAATGGTTAGCTTAATTGAAATTGAATTTAAAAATAAAATTAATAAAATCATTCACAAAGTGTAGATCGACATCATCGCTTGTTTAACTTCCTCACATCTCCATAGGTCATCAAAATCACTCCATAACGTGATGATTTCACGTTTGCATCCGAATATACAATCATTTTCCAAGAATGCGTATGTTGAATTTTGATCATGGGGTTGTAGCAAGTTATAAAGGACAAGTACGGAGCCAGGTATGTCTCGAGGGATGTGTGCTCTTACCAATGGAGGTCTAACCGTAGTTGGTGTTGTTGGCACCAGTTTGGGTGTCGTTTTGACCAGCTTTGGTGTTCTCTTCACCATTTTTGGTGATGGAGGCCTTGTTTTCTTCCAATGTCAATCCTTGATAGGATCGGCGTATATAATTCTACGAGGCCAAGTAAGGAACATTCCCCTGGAAGGGCTAACTTTCTTGTATTCTCCATCTGGGATTGGCAAACGGGCACCCATCACCAAAGGATTCTACAAGGAAACCCTCAAAAGACCTTCCACAATTGGTATGGAGTGATGATGTTTCATGAAACCATGCAAAATTCCATCGGATACATGTAGTGGTCGACCCTCTATGTCTTAATCAATGTATAGTTCACACGGACATAATCCCAAAAACACAAGAAAAATAGATATAAAATATAAAAATTAATTCAAAGTAACATAAGTAAGAAAATGATCATTTGAAATTTTTTATTCAATTGCAAGGAAGTCATTGTCAGGGTTGCCGAGTTTGAATATTTGCCTATCGATTCTTAGATTTTGAACAGTTGCCTCAACATCACAATGAGAAGGTTGTGAACCCCTAGATGGCGGTGTCCAATAGAGCATTAAATCCTCTAAATTGTCCGGAAGAACTAGCCCAGTGTTCTGGACCAACTTCTGAATTAGAATTTCTTGTTGCTCAATCGTTTGTCTTGTTCGAAATAGTGAAAGAAGAATCATAAAAAAAAATAACAGCATTCATATCCCGAGTCAACTTGCTAATAGACAGCAAATTTCTTAGTAATACTTGGAACAACCAAAACATCAAACAATGATAAGGAATAAAAAACCCGAGAGGGACCAACATGCCTAGTGGGAAGAGCAGAACCATTTTCAAAAATAACACTTTTGTTACCAAAATAGGGAGTCACATGCTCAAGAGCGGACTGAGAAGAGGTCACGTTATTGGTTGCATCAGAATCGGCTATCCAGCGAACATACGGAGGAGTATGTGGTGGAGATGAGGCTCGAGAGACCACATGAGAGAAAATAGAGGCAATATAACCAAATTTCTTACACCACTGACACTGTAATCGGTACCATTCACCGTGTAATTTAGAGCAAAATGAAGCAACATGACCCGAAACATAACACCATTGGCACTGTGGTTGATCAAGATGAGCCATAACAACAATAGGATAAATAAATAAGAATAATAAGTAAATCTGATGTGAAGGACAGCGCGTTACGTGTAAAAGCAGTAAGAGGCAAAGCTTAGTGCGTGAAAACACATGCACCAGAAAGTGAAGAGTCCATCCAAGTCAGGCGTGTGACACACACGCATCGTTGATATCGGTCGACGCGTGAATCTCGACAGTAGCATCGAAGTCGCGTAGGAAAATACAGATGGTCGTTGGACTGAGCAAACAGGAACAGAGATGGAGAGAACCAGAGAGGGAGCTGACCAGTGAAGATATATTGACGCCGGTGAAGACATAGAACATGGGCTCAAATCGGACGATGACAGCGAATCCCAGTGTCAGGAAACAGTGAAAGTCGGCTAGAAGAGCGATATTTGGAGATAGGCTGGATGAGCGGCGGTGATGCTTGATCAGTGGAAAATCTGAGAAACCCAAGGTCGAAGACGAGGACGTAGGCGGCAGACGGGCGGCTGGCGGTGGGCAGCGGCCAGTGCCGTCCACAAAAAAAGGATTTAAAAAACAAAGAACAGTCCACAAAACTAACAAAGACACAGAACAGACCAATCACACAGCAAGCTTGTAATTGGTAGTCAACGTTTGTCTCGGTGCTAGCGCGAGGAAGAAGACAACAACGAAGAAGAAAGACCATGAATTTTAAAGAAACATGCCTAATACCATGATAGAATGTAAAACCCACAAATGATTGTGGTTATGTGTATTCATATTTATAGGTCGTACAAAGGGTATACAAGCCAGATTAGATATGGAAAATGATATATACAAAACCAATCATAAGGGGTATTTCTTTCTTAACATGATTCTAAATTATTTAATATTCTATTAGTTGTCTTAAAGTTTGTGCAAAAAACAATTAGAAACTTTAAAGTGGGATGGAGGGAGTATAGGACAATTTGTATTGTCTCTAATCATCTAAATCACTTGCAAATCATCGCCTACTAAACTAACCTTCGAGTAGCGCAGCTCTTCTCTAAGAAGTAGAGATTCTTCGATGGCTCTTTGATAAAATATGAACGTCTTTATTATAGTGCATTGATATTGCATCAATGACACATCTCATCAATCATGAGTGTTACAATATATAGTGCTATAACAAACCAAAGTCTAACAGGAATAACATTCCAAAGTCTATAAGAAAATTACCATCTAACCTAACTTACAAGGAAACTAATTCCATAAGGTACTTCCATTTGTAACCTTTCCTACAAGGGTTTCTATTTCCTTATCGCTCTTTCTTCAGCTAATTGTGGGTTGTTAACACTTGAAATCTGGCTAAAAATGGTCCAAGTGAGGACTTCATTATAATGATCATGAGCAACAACTCTCACTCCTTCCGACGCATCTTGTATTCCTGCATCAAAGTATATTTTTACTCTGCCATCTGGTGGTTGGAGAAAATGTTTGGGCAGCAGAGATGGTGAGCATTTATCAATCCATTCGTTTTCCTTTTCAAAACAAATCAAACTCACTACACCTGTATGGTTTTGTTCAAATAGTTTTGTTCAATTGAACACAACTACTGATGCTTGAACCTCATCAGGTTCGGAACCCTGCGACTCATGGGGATTGACCATATCACTTCTCCTAGACTGCACTTCGTCTCTGGTTCCTGTTCCTTTTAATCTTAATCTCTCACTCCTTCGAGTAACCATAGACATAAACTAAGGAACTCAAATATGACTCAATTGGTCCCACCGGCGCGCCAATTGATGCGTCTCAAAACTGAATGAATAATGCTCTCGAGCTCCTTGATCGTAACCTGCAAACCCTGGGGATCCCAGGGGTAAATCCTCCAAAGCTTAATTCAGCAAAGTGTATAATCGCCGTATCAATAAAGAATGACTATAGTAAATGAATACTTACATGGTATTTATACTATATTTCCTTGGTAGTATTTTACCCTAAATATAACTCTTAATTCCCCAATAAATAGGGTATTAATTATTATCGTTTCAACCCTATTTGGGCTAATTAATACAGGCCCATTATATGACTTGGGCTTAGTTCTCATCAAAAGCCCCCAGAAAGCAAGATATCCACTCGAGGACATGAAGCTTCGAGATAATCGATCGAAGGCATTCGAGGTGGTGACTTGTAGGATTGACTTAGCTAACATTTGAGGTAAAATCCTTCGAGAATTATCTAGAGACTGTAGGTGGTATCTAGTTTTCTCATTCTTAAACCCTAGCAAAATATGAGAAGGCCCGCGTGCTTATGTATATGTGTTCATTAGCACGTGAATATCGGCCTACTCTGAAAAGGCATGAAAATATTCTCGCGACTTTTCAAAGTTTTAGTTTTTTGAGATAATCATTACTTTTGCCACCGTTTCAGGCTTCTCAACTACTCATTTTCTTCTCAACTTCCCTTCATTTTATTTGCAGGCACTTCACAGAAGGAGTTATCTTCCAAAACTCTCTCTCATTTTCTCCAGCCATCTTCTTCATCTTCTAGCAACCTTCCTCAGAAACCAGTAAGTTCCGCCGCTTATTTTTTTTCTCCCATTTATTATTCATTACTTCATTAATGGCTAGTTTTGGTGAGGAATCTATTGAGATAGGTTCGTCTGGTTGGGTTAGGCCAGAAGGGGAAAAAGTTAACTCACTGGAGAGGGTGAACTCTGATTCCAAGGTAAACAAATTCGAGGGGTCACAGTATAATCTTGACATTGAGGATGGCGTTCAAGGCTGGACAGATTACAACCCAGATGGCTAGCCTATCATCGATATACCTTCTCAGGGATTTACGGAGAAGTTCGATTTTTCCCCTAACACACAAGGAGAAAAAAAGTAGAATACCCCCCTCTCGAGGAAGGATAGGGAGAAGGAGAAGCATCTCCCAAGGAAGAGACAAAGATGTATATCAACGACACTCCTTCTTCGAGAGAACAGAAAGCTATCTCGAAAATCATCTCCTTGATTCCTTTTTAGGCCAAAAGATACCCCCCAGATGTTGATTTCCAACCTTTAAAGACAAATTAATCCCCTGATAACCTTCTTGATGGTAGATCAACCATTTTCTTGAAACATTTTCGTTTAGGGCTTTACTTCCCCTTCCCTCCATTATTCTCCGAGCTCCTTAAGGAATTCTAAGTTAGTCCCGCACATGTGCATCCCAACATTCTAGTGGTTATCATGATGTTCCTAACAAGATTTCACAAACTTGGGATCAAGCCAAAGTATAGGTTGCTTCGTTCATTGTACAGTGTATCTTATAGTGGCAGCTCCGTAGAAAACACTATCACATTCGTTGGGAGGGAAAAGAAACAGAATGTCTTCATCATTTCTTTTCATTCAGGCCAGTGGAAGAGCAGGAGAAAAGGAATTACCTTCGATTGCATGAGATACAAGGTTCCTCGATGGAACTCGGACATAAAGGTTGAGTTCTCGAGAGGGGGGAGGGAATACTTCTACTCCAACCTTCTTGAGGATAATGAGAGACACCTTCTAGCCTTATCCCTGGATTATAGTAAAATTTCCAACCCTAACAAGACTATTGGTGGTTTTATCTGGCCACTCAAGATATATGAAGAATATGTGTATAAGAAGCTACGAAAAGATAAAGTACCATCCAATCTACAAGATCCTCCTCACGAGGATAATCATAAAAAAATCAGGAAGTGAAAAAAGTCCTCGGGGACCTATCTCAGGAGCCCCCTCTCAAGACCTCTCGTAATGATTTTAGACCCTCGAAAGTCTCCGCAGGTGTTAACAAGTTTTATTACTTCATTTCTTTCTTCATTTTCTTCTTATTTCTAACCTTGTTTTTTTTTCAGTGGGCATCGGTTCAGCTCTAGCCTTGAAGAAGGGTGCAAAAAGGGTGGGCCCTATGCCTCCCTTGAACCAGACATCTACCATTCCTCCTGTGGATGTTGAAAATACCACCCAGGTGAAGAGATCGAGCGTAAACACTTCTTCCTCGAGGAATCAGTGCCAAAAAGTAAACGACAATAGAAGTCGGGTTTTACATACCCCCTAGTAAGCTAACCAACAGACTCCCTCTTCGAACACTCTCGTAGCTACCTCGAGTGTTCCCGTTATCAATGAGCTGGTCATTGAGATCTTTTCCTACAATCCTTAGGTTAATTTCTCGTTTCCTCTTTCCTCCCATTTTTTTGTGACTCTGCTACTCTTACTTTTGCAACTATTTTTTCTGATTCTGATTGTTTTGTTATACATTAGGCATCCCAAAATCTAGACCAAGTGACCCAGAGCTTGTCTTCACTCTTGCAAGTGCTGGGCTCCGATCATAGTCAACTGCACGAGAGGATAAAAAATGAAAACTCTAAATTGACAGAGGCACTCAAGGCCTCAAAAAAGAATATTCTCGAACACGAGGCTGACAACAGGAAGGCTTCCCTAGACAAATAGGCCCCTAACAATGGATGAAGGCAGCTAAATATTCGAAGGCCCAGGCTCTTCTGCTAGAGGCATTCAAGGAGAAGCTGATGAACATCACTGAGCTCTTCGATTTCTTCGTTGAGCTCCTCGAACTGGCAAATAAGATCAGCTATAGCTTCATGATTGAGGAAGAATTGAAACCAATACTGGCTCCCTCCTTGTCCAAGGAGGGCATGAAATTCTTGGAATCCTTCATCAAGCCTAACCTTGTAAAAGAAAGGTGAAGTAATACCAACTCTAAGAGGAGGTCTCCTAAGAGGTGGTTTATCTTTAATTTATGGATTGTACGGTGTATTTTTTTAACTTATACACTGCATTTGTTAAATTACATAATAAATTTAAAATTTATAAATATAATTTTGAGTTAAATTCTAAAATAACTCTATGTTTTGGTCGAAAGTGCCAATCTATCCCTGTAAAATCTGAAAGTGCAAATTTAACCCTAAGTTTTAGACAAAAATGCCAATCTAACCATGACAACCTGAATTTGGTCAGGAATTAATATAATAACCATTATACCCCTGATTAAAAAATCATAAAATAATTAATAATGAAAAGTCCTTTGTACCCCTTTTCTTTTCCTCCGCCGCCCGCCACTAGTTTATTCTCGCCTTCATCCCCATTTTCCTTTTTTTCTTCCCAAATTCTCTCTGATTAGGCCACTGCGTTGGAAGCGTAAAAAATTCTATCATTTGACGTTAAAGTAGAGCATGGGGAGGTTGTTGGGCCTAGGGTTTTGCTGTTGGAAACCCTATCGTCCGCCGTTGAAGTAGAGCGTAGAGAGGTTGTTGCCACTGTCAAAATCTCCTTGGCCGGAACCCCTCGTGTAAATCTGGGATTGTTGTTGGGTGTTACACGGTGAACGGAGGTTGTCGGAGCTAGGGTTGGGAATTTGGAATTGGGGTTGTGGTGTTGCACGGTGGCGGGTGATGGCGGATGAAACAGAGGAGGGAGGTGGGATAATGGAGTAAGAGGAGACGCATGAGGGTGACAGAGGAGACGGAGGAGGGAGGTGACAGAGGTGACGGAAACAGACAGGGGCGGGTCTGGGTATGGGTTGGGTGAGTGGTGGCGACAAAACTTCAGATTATGGTGACTAAGTCCAGATCCCACCCGCCGCTGCGGTGGAGGAGGAGCGGCAGAGAAGCGGTGGTGGTGGTTTTGGAGATGAAGAAGAACCTTAGGCGTATTTTTGTCATTAAACCTTTTGTTTTAAAACTAGGAGTATTTTAGTCTTTTTAAGTTTAGTCAATGCTAGAAAAATGCTAAGTCAATGCCGAAATAGTGTGAAAATGTTATATCGTCACATTTTATGAAACATTTAGGGTTAGAATCACACTTTCATATTTTACAGGGTTAGATTGACACTTTAAGAAAATGATAAGATTAGATTTGTATTTTACCCTATAATTGTATATTATATATATATTTAAATTTTTACATAAAAATACACATTGTTAATTTTTTTTAATTTATAGAATATTTTTTAAAAAATTAATAATTTTGAAAATTACAATTTTTAAGGTAAACTAAGATATCTATGTACTCATGAATATGACACATGAGACTTTCCGTTCATTTCCATTCTTATTTTCAGTTTATTGGCCTTTACAAAAGCCCAAAATGCTACCGTTTAAAAACAGAGGCCCAAATTAGAGTCCACAATGCAGAGAGACGAACCCTAATATCGTCTCTGATATAAGGCTATCAGCAGTCCGCTAGATTAATCGTTCTGCAGCCACGATTAACTATTTCCCTGTCGATCTCTCAGCGCCTCTTTGCCGCCGGCCGAAATGGTACGTATCAATAGATTAATCGTTCTGCAGTACGGCATCCCTTTCTTCTTTCTATATTTTCAGTTCGAAAGTGGCTGTGTTTACTGATAACCAATGTTGCCTGATGTTATGTAAAATCCTGTGAAGGTTTCTTTTTTTCTTTTGCATATTGTTCCTTGTTTAATTTCTTGTGGATAATGATTTAAGAAGTTCTATTCTCCTGCGCTATTTCTAACTTGGCTCTGCTCTTGTTTGTTCAGTTTCAAATATTATTTGTATCAATAGCTTCTATTGGATAGATGGTTTGGTTAAGCTACTGTTTTTCTTCTTCGTTACATTTGTCTTGGCTGTATATTGGATAAGGATGACCAGCTGGGTAGTGAAAGGAGGTGATATGGGTTTAGGTGTTTTGAATCAAGAAGACGATAGCTTATGCTATTTCTCCGTAGAGCTCCTGATTTTAGATGCTGTTGGTACTTCTTATGGCATCAATTTGAAGTTCATATAAATGGTTCTTGCAGGTGAACGTTCCTAAGACAAAGAAGACCTACTGTAAGTCCAAGGAGTGCAAAAAGCACACCTTGCATAAGGTTACACAGTATAAGAAAGGCAAAGATAGTCTTGCTGCTCAGGGGAAGCGACGATATGATCGTAAACAGTCTGGTTATGGTGGGCAGACCAAACCAGTCTTCCACAAGAAGGTAAAAAGTGGCTATTATACTTGAGGGAAGTTCTAAATTTGGCTGAAATGTCTCTAGTAAGGTTGAAAATTGATTTACTGGAATTTTATTAATTTATTGAGATGTGGTACATTATTTTGTTGATATATGGATCTGTTGTAGAATCTGGTTGTTTGTTACTGACCATGTATTTTACCCAATTTACCAGGCCAAAACTACTAAGAAGATTGTGCTGAGGCTGCAGTGCCAAGGTTGCAAACATGTATCGCAGCATCCTATCAAGGTCTGTTACTGAATCCTCATTTGTTTCATTCTATAGTTATGCTTTGTCCGGTTTACTTCGTACTCGGTTGAGAAATTGATACTCGAAATTTTCTGCAGAGGTGCAAGCATTTCGAAATTGGTGGTGACAAGAAGGGAAAGGGAACCTCGCTTTTCTGAGTAGCTGGCTGGGGAAAAAACTTGAGTTTTTATCTTTGGTGTTTTTGTTATTCAAGTATTGTTGCCTTGCATGGATTGCTGTACTAGTCAAGTTTGAAATTGTTGATGGAGGATACTTTAGCTTAAAAACCCCTTAATTTTGGTCTAAGGCACGATGTATTGTTGAGTAATTCTACCTAGCTGTTCTTGGAACTGCTAGATGTTATATTGTGACAAATATGAGAGCATATTTTGCTCAAAATATGTTTGAAATAGGATGATACATGGTCGAGGCCCGCGAGTTTCGAGTTTAAGGTAACATCTAAAGTTCAATCCGGGCCCCATAAAGGATGTGTAATCCAACCTTAATTATGGATATT
>JAULKJ010310327.1:0-10996 GCA_032355405.1 Rubia balearica | reverse complement strand
ACGTTGCCGACTTGTTCTCCGATTCAGCGACGCTGAGACAACACTGGAGACTTCCCAAGCCACCTTTGACGCTATCGCTCTCTTCATTTGCTCTGCCGCTCTCCTCCGATCTCCGTCGTGCTCCCCCGCTATCTGTTGCTCTCCGCCGTCCTCTCTCGCACTCAGACAAAGTACGTCTCCGCTCTTTCAACAGCTAAAATATTTTTGTTTATCTCGTTTAAATCATGTTGATGTTTCTGTGTATAGCTCTATGGATTAGATTTGTATTTTGTTGAATTGAATTTAATCAAACATGTGCTGTCAACATTTGAGTGATTTGAAATTATTTTTTGCTTTTGTTTTTCCAAATTGGCCTGATGCTGTGGGATATGGTTGGAAATGGCAATGAACTACCAAAAGAAGAATCGACGTTTTCGGTAGTTTTTTTCAATACCTGGAAAAATTAATATGCAATGTTGCAATCAACTCGGCTATTTTTTTACTGCGGTTTACATAGGTCCGATAGCGTACGTAGGTCGCTCCATTAAACTTTTTACCTCAATTATTTTTTTTAAACTGAGGTAAAAAATATTTTTCATCTCGGTTTTGAACCGAGATAAAAAGTATACTTGCCTAAATTTACCTCAATTTTTTAGGGCTAAAAATTGAAGGTAAAATCTCCGCAGAACCGAGATAAAAAAGTGTTGTTTTTTTAGTGTATAACCTTTTCGGGTCAAACATTATCTGTAAAAATGTTGATGGGGATACGTCCCTTTAGTTGAATTTAGTTTTCGGATTTTCAATGGATTATTTTTTTTTAACCTACAATGGATTTTCAATGGATTATTGATGTGATAAAGTGTTTGGATTTATAGATTCATTTACACTTGAATCGGTATTAAAATATTTTGAATTCACATTTAAATTATAATTGACTCTAATTTAAAATTCAAATTGTTATGTTAATCAAATTAACTAATTACTAAATGTACAATGAATAAATATACTTTCTAATTTATGCCTCAATTATCATTTTCATAAGAAACCGTAAAATACAAAATGAACGATTCCATTTAAATTGATACTAAATTTTTATTTTTGCCAATTGCTATTATTCACACTAAATCATCTTAGAATATTATTTATTTATAACCTATAATACCATATATGCATGCTCCAAAAAAAATAAAAGTAAATAATACTACATAGCTGACATGTGTGCAACGCCTGAAATAATGACACCTAAAATCCGCTCTAGTTTGTGCAACGCTAACATGAATGTGATAAAATTGATGTTCTCGCTCTCTGAATTGATAGGAAAAACAAGCAATGTGAAGTTGAACACATAAATCAGGAACTTTTTGTAATATCCCTTCAAAAATGTTTTTAATACTTCTGCTAATGTATCCTTACTGCATATTGAGGTAACATTTTTTGGCATTTATGTTTGCAATTTCTAGTTATGTTTCTAAGGTACTTATATGGGAGGTCATCGTCGTACCTCTGAAACTTATAATTTATAAGCCCTAAATGCTTACTAAATACAATAAAGTAGATAGTGGTAAATCGGGGTCATCCACGAAGAAGGATAGATTTTCTAAGTTGGGGGGGGGTGTTTCGTTGGTTTTTCTAAGTTATAAATTTAAAGACAAATTAACTAGCAAACAATGCAAATCTAGTAAATATGCAACAAACTACTTAGAAGAGATTAAACACAAGTTACGGGACCTTGAGCGCAATTGATTTCCACTTACATGCATCTTATCTATCCTTCAATGCACAACTTATTCAATACTATTACTACTAGTTGTGAAGATAAATCTTCTATCCTTCTTTGAAAGTAGTTTACAAGAGTGAATTCGACATCTCTTGCTAAACCTCACTAATGACTCATTTAGTCGATCAATGCCCAAAAGTATCCCTTTAATGGCATTAAGTACAAAAAATCAACAAGCTTAATAACACTTATAAACACTACACCGTGTCTAAGCATTGAACCAATTGATGCATTTACACAAGATTAGTCAAGAATGTTCAACGTTACTAGACTTCTCCTATTTGCTACACAGAACAAACATGACAACGATTTTGAAATTATCCCATTCATATAGAATTTATCAAGTTACTAACCATATTAGAAGCTCTAATTCATGCTCTTGGATTCCATATTAAGAGAGGGGAAAACTAGCTACTTTCTCCTAACCCTAACAAGTAATCATACAAGCAATTCATATACTCAAACTTCCAACACCATTAATGCATTCAAAAACCAACATTCAACACAATAAATGCACAATACCAAAGCATTAAATAACTCATAAATAGTTCCCAATACATGGGCTCCCAAAACTAAGTTAAGCTACTAGAATTCATACTAAATATCAATAAAATTCAAACATAAAATCAAGATGAAACAAAGATGAAATGGTGGAAATGAGGGTTTAAGAGCTGCAGAAATCCAGAAGAATAGTTGTGTGAAGGAGAGAGGATAAGATAGTATTTATAGTACAAAAGGTCAAAAAGTAGATCTGGGCAGCGATCTGTCGTGAGTCGTGATAGATAGAGTAAGCTGTTCTTCAACATTTTCTTCTTCTTGTATAAGTGTAGCCATCTCTTCTTCATATCTTCAAGTCTTCATTGTCTTCAAAAGTAGTCTTCAAATTTTCAAAATATTACCTTGTCTCTCAAAATTCCTTAGAAAAATGATAAGAGCGCAAAAGTCGCCCTTAACTCTCCTAGTCGAATTTCAAGGTAAAATGGAGTATCTAAAGCACAAAAGAATACTAAATTAACACAAAAGATCCCAAAATCACAGTATAATATGGACACATTAGACATTTCTACATATTACAACAATATAAGTACACATTGTTAACTATCATATCTTAGGAACAAGTACATACACTTACATTCATTCAATACATGGATTCAAAAGATATGCATATTGATTAGAGTAACGTGTGTGTGTGTATTATGTGTTTAAGTGAAAACCTTCATTATCATGCTCCCATAGCTTCCACCATATATTATTATGCAATGTCTGCATTCAATCAACCCATACTTAAACACATCCTCTCATATCAATTGAACTAAACTAGAACCCAAATTTGAAGATGAAAATACAAATTTAGGAAGGAAATACTTACTTTGTACTTGAGTGGAGAGTTAAATCACAACCCACGTCCCTATATTGCCCACCATCAACAATAAGGAATTGGAGTTTGTAAAGCCACCTTGAATGTGGAGGAAGAATTTTTTATTTATGTTTGACTTTGGTCAGAGGACCAAAACATACTTAACAAATCCCGACAGAAGCGACATCGCTTCTCAGAGTCATGATACATTCTGTCAAATTTAATAGTGATGCAAAGTCGCTAATCTCATGATTTACTATTTCTTCTTGGATAGATACATGTTACCGACCCACACCTACCTCGTTTAAACTATTTACTTCGAATTAAATCAACATTTACCTCGGCTACCATACAACCGATATAAAAAACATATTACTTACCTCATTTTTTTATAACCAAAGCAAATAATATTTTTTACTTCAAAAAAATGTAATCATTCTTTTACCTCAGCTATTTGGCCTGAGGAAAAAAATTGAAGTAAAATGGGCGGAGTAATAGGTGTGTTTTCTTGTAATGAGTAACCGCCTTTGAAGAGTGGATTTTAAAGGTGCTTCATCAATGTGACTTTGATCAACTACGATCAAAGTCACTACCAGGGAAGTCACCTACAAAGTAACTTTTCCGGGTCGATAAAACTGCCTTTAATAGGTCGGCCTCCACTAGTGATACTTGTAGTCCTTAGTTCTTTACTCAAACAACCCTCCCCCCTTGGTGACTAACACACACTTGGTGACGCTTGTGTGTGTTGCTACGTGAACCTATCCGTTAAACCACTTTTTCCCTGAGGAATATTCCCGACTTACCACTAGCTACTTCTAGTAATTAAGAGTAATTGGGATAGTAACATAAAAGTATTATCTTTGACCGTAGCTCACAAGTTTTCAAAGACACTTGGGGCACATCAAATTTTGGGGTTGCTATCGGGGTTTAAGGCATTGTTTATTTGATATCTAGCATGTCCTTGTGTTTTTGTCGGTATGCTTTTTTGTTCTTAGTTTGTGCTTGTTTTTGTGTTTGTATTGATCTTTTTTTGGTTTATGGTACATTTTCATTCGAACAACCTAGAAAATTTGCACTAAACCCCCAAACTTTGTGTTTTTTTCTTTGGTTTGGGCAAAGTAGGTGTTTCTCAAGCTCTCGATGTTTCCACCGAGAATCCTTGCAGTATAATTCCAAATTCTTGGGGGGGGGGGAAATGAAAAATCTCTTCTTAGGGAAACTCATAATGAGAAGAGAAGCTCAATGAGCAAGATCCTGTAGAATATGTCAGTGTGATCATCCTATCGAGTCTTTCTATTGGTTGAGCGAGGAGTCCTACGAGGATGCGGGAGTTCTTGGTTCCTAAGGTAGAAGAGCTCATGGTTGGTATCTATATTACTATTCTAACAATTCAAAGTGGAGTGGTAATATGGATTCGGGATATAGAGATGCACCGGGAAACCAAAAATTTGGGAGAAATGAAGGACTTTCACCCTCTTTTGCTGAGCCCGAAAGTGAAGAACTAAATTTGAGATGTAGCATATCAAAGGAGGAGTTTTTTTATCAAGAGAAACAGGCCACTCAAAGCCTGAATTCATGAAGATATCAAGAATTTGGGTATTCAAATTTTCTCAAGTATCAAGAACATGGAGGCTTGAGTTGACCAATTGGCAGTAAAGTTACACTACTTAGAGATCGAGGGAAAAGGTAAACTTTCATGCCAACCGTAGGTGACCACTGAGCCAAGTGAAAATCCTTCTACCTTGATGGTCAAGGTGGTGAAGGAAGCTATAGAAGAGTTCCATAAAGGAGTTGGTATTCAGCATGGTAGAGGACGAGGTGATCATCCAGAAGTCGGGAGCTACATCTGAATCACCTCCAATTTAAGACATCTTGAAAGAGACACGAAGGAAGACAAATAAAGATGCTAAGCTTCCAAAGCCTTCCGTTCTTTGAGGCCAACTCCACCATCAAACTTTCCTCCTCTCGGAGGAACCTAAACCCCAGCTCTCAAGTTTTAAATGCCTATGTTTATAGGGTTTAAACCTTCACCTATGGATAACATTAGGGTCATGCTGACGATCTAAAATATATGGAACTTCTCAGGAGGCAACTCGAGCATAAACAAGGTTAATGTGTTTTTTTTTCATTGTACTTAATCATTGTTTTTCTGTTCTTTTTGTTCATTTTTTTCGTAACAGTCTTACACTTAGTGTGCATGATTTTTTGCCGGACGCATTTGGTTTTGTAGAAAAATGAGTGAGGGATAAAAGTGAGCAACCATGACTAGGAGAAGTCCAACTCATAGACCGTGACAAGCACGGTCTAGGATACTCGAATTTACAGATAAGGAAGTAAACCAAACCTCGACTCTCGGGCTGTGTATACGTGCATGGTTCACAATGCTCATACATTCCCCCATTTCCAAATTACCAAATTCCTTCCCTACCACCCCTAAATACCACCCCAAACTATTTACCTACAAATCAGCACACGATTCAAAACTAAAGAGGTATCTCTCCTCTCCGTTGCGATTTCAATGCTCTATTCTATTTGTGGTTAGGATAGTGGTTGTGATTGAAGTTTCTTGATAGAGGTAATGGGTAGAGTATATTGTGGTTATGGTAGTTTGTCCATTAGATATTATAGTTGTGCTACTACGCGTATTTTTTATGTTCGTTATACTCATCATGAATATTATCTCATTTATTCTCCTTGACATGTGTTCTAGAATATTTATAAGCATTAAGGAACAAGCTTTAAGTGTGTATGTGTGCGGGGTGGGGGAAGTGGGGGAAATTAGATGATAGTTATTATTAGTAGTTTATTTTAGTTGTAGCAAGGAGCTCTTTTGGGAGCATTATTTTAATTAAAAATGGAAAAATGAAAAAAAAACAAGTTAAGTTGAAAACCCAAAGGATAACTTAAAAAAGATTTAGGGGCCCGAATAGGTCCAAAATCCAAAAGGGAACCTATATGTGCAAAAATAAAAGTCCTGAAGGTGTGGAAACTGTGAGGTGTGAGTAATGAAAGAAAAGAGAGGTTAGGATGAAAATCCAAGAGGGTGATAAGGGAATCATACCAGTGGTAAGGGAACACAAGGGGGGTATTGTTGGGTCTTCCATTCTTAAAAAATGAAAACACCATTATAAATGTTGGTACTGAAACTATTTCTCTTGATTGTTTTGGTGATAAGTACACACTCAACATTGATAAACCCATGAAGAAGTCTATAGATGCTGAGCCCGGGTATGCCATCGATCATAATGACCCTTTTGTCCAAGATTCTCTTGAGACTAAATTTTTTCAAGATGGGATGGGAATTCAACTTCCTACAAGTCCAGGCGAGGTAAATTTTCAAGGCTTAAGCGATATGGAAAATCGTGAATTGCTGCAATCAATATACTCCCATGAAGTCGTGCCCTGCACTAAAATAAGCCACGAAGCTCCCATCCCAACTCACTCTGAATCAAATGTTCAAAAAAAAATTGAAGTGCGTACAGGGCCCAGTTTTTCCAAACAGGACCCGTCCGCCAGACTAGGCTCATCAGATGTGAAAGCCTCAAACTTGGAGTTAGAGGTCTTACCATCTTATCTGACTTATGTTTATCGAGGAGATGATGATACTCTTCCAGTAAGTATGGAGTCGCTCAAGTGTGGGGAAGAAACAAATTTCCAACTCCATTAATTGGGGAATCTACGATTGGAAGGCTTTGATCAAGCTATGATGTACAAAGAGTGTGATAAGGTGTGGCACAAGAATTTGAAGTCTAAGAAATTTGTGGTTGGGCAGAAAGTTATTCCTTTTTAGTCCAAGTTTCGATTCAAGTCATGGAAATTCAAGCCGAAGTGGATTGGTCTGTACGAAATAGCCACGGTTTGGCCAAACGAGATACTTGAGATTATAAGCATGGACACAAAAATGACATTTCTCGTTGATGGTCATAGCCTTACACCGTACTATGATACTTCGCAAGTGGCATTAATGGAAGAAATTCAATTGTGCCCAACAAATAATCATTAATGGCATCTGAAAGTCTAGCCAAAGACTATAAACAAAGGCGCTTATTAGGAGGCAACCCAATTTTCTTCATTTTTTCTTTTAAATTTTTTTATTCTTAGGCATTTCAATTTCCCATCTGCCCTCAGTTTTTTATCTACAAAGTTGAAGTACTTGAATTTTCACCATGGAGTATTCACACCTTTAGAGAGTTGGGACTCATAGGGTTTTGTTTGGCTAAACTCGAGGTATGCGGCGGAACCTGGTCATGATTCAACACTCTCTTCTTATTGCAAATTTCTCTGAAACCCACCACTATAAGTTCCCTCTTTCCCTTTTATTTTATTTTATTTGTCATGATATTTGACTGTGTGAAACTTTTTCTCATTAGAGCTTTGCATTATTTGCTTGAGGGTAAGCAAAGTTTAAGTGTGAGTAGGTTTATTGTGTGTTTTTGAAGAAAAAATTATAAATTATTTGTTTATAAAATTTCAATTTTTTTAGTCAAACATGTGTTTTTGTGTTTTGAGTTGATAATTTGGCATGAGGAAATTCTAGTGATTTTTGATAAAAGTACTTTGTCGGTTGTAAACTTCGTTGTTTAACAAACTTGGTAAACTTAATATTTCTTGAGGTTTTTGAATGATATTTTCTATGATTTGTGAAATTTTATTGATATATTTTTGGGATGATGGAAAAGGTGAGTTTAATTGAATATATTAGCCTACTAAAGTGAAGTTTGAGTTAGAGTAGAGCACTCTCTACGTCAATCTCTTTTTTAAGAGATCACATTGTTATACATGGAGTTGTTATGGGTGAAAGTGATGGAAGGCACTAGGATGAACCACACAGCTTGAAATTCCTACCAATTACATTAACCCCTAGTGAAATACTTTGAAGTTTTGACTATGTTCTTTGATATGAGTTACTATATATTTAGTCAAAGCCTTGTTTTATCCTTTCTCTTGGCCCTATTATGTATGTTCTTGGAGTTTATGTTCATGAATTCATCCACTGTGTTCTCTTGAGTTGATGACATTACAAAGCATGTGTTCAATTTGCCCAAATAGAAGGGTTTCGAAATTGAAGGCTGAATCTTATTATGAACAGTGAAATTGTGGTTCTGTTTGCCCAAAGTGAAGGGGGGTAATTGTGATTTTTTTTTAAAAAATATGTATTGTTTGTTATGTTGCGACTTTCCCTCACAAGTACTGATTTTGGACTATATTAGAGAAGAATGGTGCTAGAAAATTTGAAAAAGAAAAAATAAAATAAAATAGCACCTGCATTTGATGTGATATTACTTGGCTTTCTCACAATAGTCATGAGGTTAAAGATTCTTGGTGAATGTCTACCATACATGGATGATGTTTCAAGGAAAAAAACATACATAATATTTTAATCGATACTATTTGAGTTTAGAACCTTTAGAATCTCATCAATCTGAATAGTCTCTAACCCCATTACTACCTTGATAAAGACCTTCTTGATTTGCATTTTAACTTCTCCATGTTATAACTAGTGAATTATTTGAGTGACTGTCCTTCTTCATATATTGAGAATGATTGAGTGAAACCGTGAGAAAATATTCACTACTAGACAAACCCCCCCCCCCTCCCAGCTACTTTTCGATTTGCCAAAATAGATATGTAAAGATGTGTAAGTGGTCGGTGCAAGTTACATAGCAGCTATTAAGTAACAGCGTCTACACGTTGCACCTATTTTTTAAGCAGCGGTATATTTAACCGCTGCTTTGTGTGGCATCTATTTTTTACTCATGTAGCAGCTGTGTTTTTTATTTGCCAAAAGAGGTTCCCAAGTGGGTGGTGCAATGTAATATAACCTAGCAACTATTATAGTAACAGCTTCTACACATAACATGGCAGCTATTTTTAAAAATAGCTGCTACATATTGCAACTGTTTAAAAAAATAGCTACTACATATTGCAATTGTATAAAAAATAGTTGCTACATGTTGCACTGTTTAAAAAAAATGGTTGCACATTGCAACTATTTTTTAAAAGGTGTTATACAAAATTTGTAATTCTAAATAAATAAATAAAAATCAATACTCCACTTTTTTGTTTCTCCATAAATGATTAAAATAAATAAAATTTCTTCATTAATAGAAAACTTAACATAATCAATAGTAACTTCAATTGTAGTTACATGAGCAAAACATAGCTCTACAAAATATATTAGGCACAACAGGAAGTTACGAAATCACCAAAATTTATGTACACTGTTAAAAGTCTTGATTTCTCCCAAAAGAGAAAGGTATCAATTGAAACTCCTCCTCAGACGCCTTTCTGGAGCACAAGAAAGGGTCGTCTCAACTTGTGATTCCAAACGCTGACTGAAGTTATTCACCACCGTACGTAGTTATGAATTTTATTCGAGAAAAGGATCTCACGAGAAATCTATTTAAGGTGCACTAGTACTCTCAAATGGTCCAGGAGCACAAGATGCAAACTTCGTCACTGCTTCAAGTTTAATACAAAGAATATGCATGTAGCATAGACAAAGAATAGCTATATAGCATAGACAACCCCTCAAAATTCTGTGGGTGATACAAAAAGATAGGACCCGCCAAGGCAATGTCAATTAGTAAGACAGAAGATACAGGCATCGTAAGGAACAAAACACATGATAAGAAGTTTTAGAGAGAGAGAACACTCAACCTATATAACAAAGGAGCAAAAATATGTACCTCTTGTTGTCAAGGTCCTTGGGGGATATTCCTTTGGTGAAATGTGCTTTGGATGAGTCTAATGATCTCAAAACAAAGCCTGGGGCAAATTCTACAACCTGGTTCAGATTTTGAACATTTAATCAATGCCAAAAATAAACCCTCCCATTTTTATGAAAGAACACAAGCTCAGACAGCATCAAGGTACAACCCAAGGGACTAATCAGGGCATAGAGTTGTACCTTGATGCTTTGAAAGAGCTTGAACAAAGAGCTCAAGCTTATTATAAAAGAAACAATATCCTCAACAGTGATGAATTCATAGAAATGTTGTTTCGGGGTGTTGCAGAAAGGTTTAATCAGCTTGGATAAAGAAAATAAACTAAATCTTAAAAGTTTTAGGGAACCAAAACGAAAACAAATTGAAAACAATATGAAATAAGGAACGTGCAGGTCACTGAGAAATATATCAGACACTGTAAGTAGGGAAATCGAAGGGGAATGGAAAACCAAAGCCATACTACAGCTAAACTCTACAAAAGTTCATGGGAAAGGTGAGCAAACCCGTAGTTTAGTTTAGAAAATGCACAAAGTAATTTAAAATAGAAGAAGACCTTACCAAGCTAAAGAGGCAAACCATAGAATGGACTAATTGATAGATCTAGTAGCGAAAGTCGCAGTTTACACTCATCTACCCGAGATTCCTTCAACTGCATATAAGGTAGTAAAGAGATGGAAAAGTTAATATATTTTAGAATAGGCTATTTCACTCATTTACAATGCTCGATAATTTCATTACA
This sequence comes from Rubia balearica, assembly GCA_032355405.1. Lineage (NCBI taxonomy): Eukaryota > Viridiplantae > Streptophyta > Magnoliopsida > Gentianales > Rubiaceae > Rubia > Rubia balearica. Next base: position 416 of record JAULKJ010310327.1, on the reverse strand, counting down.
GGTAGTAAGTTATGGGAAGAGGTAAATGACAGTAGCCCAATCCAAAAAAAAATCTCATTATTTTCTGACTCCGATTTGACAAGAACATAACAAGAAGAAAACTAGCAATGGCCATCCAATCAAAACCCCTAAACGATAACTTAAACTAAGTGGATTGTTATACCACGCCTATATTTTACTGTATTATACCCTGTATTTGTATGTACTTAATATAAATTGTATTTTGAATTTAATTTAAAACTGAAATATAATAAAATAAAAAATGATATTCAAAACCCTAATTCCCCATAAAACCCGCCGCGCCGGAAAATGCACCGCCGTCGCCGAAAACTGCGTCGCTGGCCAGCCCCGCCATCTTCCCCGGTTACCCCCGCCCACCCTTGCCCGCCGTCCCCCCGCCCAGCCCAGCCTTCTTC
>JAULKJ010310318.1:0-10996 GCA_032355405.1 Rubia balearica | reverse complement strand
GTGATTCCATCAACTCATCCAAAAATATCTTGGATACATCTCTAGCTTCTTCAATTGCAGCAACCTTCATTGCAAATCTCTTTGGAAGCGATCTTAAAGTATTCTTCACTAGTTTTGAGTCCTTGTAAACCTTACCCAATTGATAAGCCATATTAGAGATGTCTCTGAGTTTTCCATTGAATGTGGCAATCATATCATTCTCCTTCATCTTCAATTCTTCGAACTTAGATGCCAGCATCTGTAGTTTGGATTCACGTACACGACTGGTTCCCTCATGCAGAGTCTGCAATATATCCCATGCTTTCTTGGCCTGATGACATGTAGAGATCAGTTTAAACTGATTTTCATCAACTGCTGTGAAGATCGCATTTAAGGCTTTTGAGTTTGCCAGTGAAGCCTTCAATTCATCTGGAAACCAAGCTGATTTCTCTTTAAGAATTTGACTCTTAGAACTTGATTCACCTTCTTTCTCTTTAGAACTCGTTGCTTCATCTTCAGTTGGAGGATTCCACTTGTTCTCAACAAAGTGCCACACAAGTTCATCCAGAGAATTGATAAACACCCTCATGCGAGCCTTCCAATAACTGTAGTTTGAGCCCTCAAGCAGAGGTGGTCGACACAGAGGCTCCTTCATTCGTAGCCATGGTAAAAACGGATCTTCACTTCCCTTGACACAACCAAGGTAATAACTTAAGTTACCAAGCTCTGATACCAATTGAAAGACTGGTTTTACCTTTTAAGCTTTAACTATTACACCTACTATGTTCCAATGTATTCTTAACCTAACCAACTACGTAATTTAAATAATGCATGCAAGACATATGACTTGGTTACGCAGTTCGGTGAAATCCACCTACATCTGCAGGGCCTGGCCCGGTTCAGAATAAATTCACTAATCAGAAAGATATAGTACAAAGTACCTCATACAACTTATACTTATCTTTTCTAATTCTACACGTGAATTTTGCAAGCTCCCCTTGCTACTGATCCGCCTTGATCAGACTCCCTCTGACCTCGAAACTCGTCGACGCTGGATCTCTTCCTCCCGAGGAATTAAGGCATATGTTCTGAACTTTAGCACACAGGTCGGGTATATTGGAACATGGTCAGTATGAATCTTGCAAAGCTTTCTTCGAATGATAAATTCTGTCGTGCAGATTTTTGTAAATTAAAACCCATCACTTTGCAGGCGTGTATGTCCTACTTTTATAGTTCATATGCATATTAGAATATTCATGATTATCTCAATAATATTCCTATTCCATATCTGCTTCTGAAACATATCTAAATCTCATAAATAAAGAGATTTACCTTATCTCAAATATCTCATAATTATTCTTCAATTCCAATTCCATAAATATTGGGATTCTTCCATAATCCCATTATGCTTCCATACCGCTTAATCAAATATTGCATAATCATCAATTACCATAAATTAATCCGATGCAAATATTTCTCACACAATCCTGCCGCAATTATGCTTTCAGCCTATGTTCCAACATGGTAAGTTTTTCTTCATATCTCACAAATTGCCAAATAATAAATCCATGACTTTACAACTTGTAATTGTAATTAGATTACAATTCCTTTTCTAGTTGAGTTTAGGTATTTTGTACTTTTATATAATGTACCCTAGAATATGAATACAAACACACAATTATTACCTCGTAAATTATTCACCTGAGCTGAAGAAATGTACAAACGAAGATGGGAAACTGATGATTGCAAGAGTATATGATAAAATGAAGATATGTGAAGAAGACATTTATAAGAGCAGTGTGGTTTGGCACAAAAAAGTCCAACCAAAACACAGGTTATCCTTACGGATGCCGCTAAATGGGAAACTCGCAATCAAAGACTGGCTGAATGATTTCGGGTTTTTGAAAGGGCAATTGGAGTGCATATTATGTGATTAAAGAGAATCCACGAAACACTTACTCACGGAGTGCAGATATGGGAAAGATTTTTTTTAATGTTCTAGTTGACAGAGATGAAGAACATTAGAAGTATGAAAAAGCTGTTGCTTATGCTGTCAAGGAGAAGAAAAATGCAGAATTTTTTTGCTTCTCACTGAAGGTTTTTACTTCCAAAATGATACCCATATTCATTTAAAAGTACCTTTTCGGGACATTAACGAAAAAGTCGGTATCTTTTCATAATAATTTTTAAATTGGGTATCAAACTGTGAATTTCATTTAAAAATGAGTACAATTCTGAACAGTTGGATAAATTTTTATTTTTTACGTCTTAAATTTAAATTAGCAGCAAACATTTTTGTTAAATTCTAGTAAATTTTAGTTGACTAAAAATAAAATTAACTATATGAATTTCAAAGTGAAATAATCAGTTCAGTCAGAATTGAAATGAATTATTTTTATTTTGGTTAAATTTTAATGTAGCATTTAAAAGGGGAGAGTAAGTATCAAAGATTTGGAATAGTTGTCAATCACATTTAATTTTAAAAAAATCATAAATTAACACTTCTTTCCTTTTCGTATAAATTTTTTTATTTAATTAATATATTTTGTTTCACATTAAACATTATGAAAAATAGTTTCACAAGTTTTCATCCTAGTAAAGGCGTAAAGGTAAACAAATGGGTATGAGATTGGGGAATCACAAATGAAGGGAAGGACAATTCAAAAGGGAGAAATCAATACTGATCAGATAGCAAAAGGAAAGGAGAAGATGGTTAAGGCAGCATCAGAAGCAGAAATGGTGAAATCAACATCAGGTACAAGCTATACTCTGCTTACAGGTCCACATGATTCTAATGTTGAAAGATAGAATAGTTTGTTCGACTATTCGTGGCTTGAATAAACGAGAAAAACACAAAAAAAAAGGTAAATTCTGTCTGGAAAACAATATTGGATGTTTGGGAATTCTAAAAACAAAGATTAAAGAAGAAAAACAAACAAAAAATAAATGGAGCAGGATGGGCTGGGTTGGAAACTAATAACTAATAGTGATTTAATAAAGGGAGCAGAATGTGGGTAGGATGAAGAAGGGAATTCATTGAACTAGATGTACTGAATATGTGGTACAGTGGATAAACATGAAGCTGAAGTTTAAAGGGAGAAAACAGAGAGTTTACTTAACTGTAGTTTATGGATATAATACCATAGATGGGAGGAAACCTTTATGGGAGTTCTTAAAAGGTTTGGGAGATAGGATTGACAAACCTTGACTGATAATGGGAAACTTCAATTCCCCATTAGAACTGAGTGACAGAAAATGTGGTAAAGAAATGGAAGAAGAACAAGTGGAGGGCTTTCAGGAGAGGTGGGATTATTATTCTCAGGTAGAAATCAAAATTGTGGGGCAGAAATTCACTTGGAAAAACAGGAAGGATGAAGAAGAGAGAATATTAAGCAAAATAGATAGAGGGGTGGTGAACCAGAATTGGATAAATGAAGTGAACAGTGCTTACTGTGAAGTAAAGAATGAGCTAGTGTCAGATTATTTCCCACTGATTCTGAACTGGCAAAATAAATAGGAAAGGAAGCAAAGGGGATTCAAATACTTCAATATGTGGGAGCTTTCACCCAATTTCAATGAAATTGTTAAAAGCATTTGGGAGTTTAAACCTATTGGAACATTGCAGGATTTGTAGGACATGCTAAAGCTATCAAAGAAGCCCTTACAAAAGCTGAATAGAAGGGAGTTCTCAGGGATTGAGCAAAGGGTGTTAGCAGCAAAGGAGAAATGGATAAATGCACAAGAGGAAATGGATGGAAAACCTGGGGATTTGGCCTTGCAGAAAACTGAAACTGAAGCAATAAATGAGGTGGAAAAACTTGAAGATGCTGAGTACTGGTTCCTGCAACAAAGGGCTAAAATACAATGGTTGAAAAGGGGGGGGACAAACCAACAAAGATGTTCTATGCCGCAATGAAGAATAGGCAATACAAAAATAGTTTGGTGACTATGCAGGTAGATGGAGAAATAATCTTTAGATCAAGAGAAAATAGAAAACCACTTGATGGACTATTTAAGGAATCATTTGGGGATCACAAGTAAAACAAATAAGGTAGACTACAGTTTGGCTGATATGGGAGGTGTTCTGACAGTCAAACAACAAGTTGAACTAGTGAAAAAGTGATAGTAGAAGAGGTTAAAATGGCATTAAGGAGTATAAATGCAACCAAAAGCCAGGGGTGGACAGAGTCACAAGGTAGTTCTTAAAAATATTGGGAGGTCATAGGTGGAAGCTTGATAAAGGCAGTGCAAAACTTCTTTTTTTGGGAGCGAGGAACTGCACAAAGCAGTCCTTACTCTACTTCCTAAGGTGAAAATCCATAGGTAGCCTCGGAATACAGGATAATCTCTTGTTGCTCAGTTTACAAAATAATTACTAAAATTATTTGTAATAGATTGTGTGACAAATTGTCTGATCTGATAATGCCTAATTAGAGTGTATTTGTTAAGGGTAGACATGTGGCACATAATATTTGTCTTACCCAGGAACTGTTGCACAAATATAATGCGGAAACAATGAAGCCTAGTTGTGTGGTGAAGGTTGATATTAGTAAGGCTTTTGATTCTGTGAACTGGATATTCCTAATAGAATGGCTGAAAATATTAAAATTTACTGATCAAATGTTGGACTAGATAAAGAGAAGTACTATGCAGTCTCAGTTTTGTATTGTTGTGAATGGGAGATTGTCTGAAAAATTTAAGGGGAAGCAAGCGGTGAAGCAAGGAGATCCCCTATCTCCTCTATTATTTGTATTAAGCACGAAGTATCTATCTAGACTGCTGAAAAGGAGTATAAAAACAAATGCATAGTTACCACCAAAGATGCAGTAGGGTTGGTATACATTCATTGTTGTTTGCTGATGATCTTGTTATATTTTTTGCTGCATACAATAAATCAATGGAGGGTGTGAAGAAATGTTTGCAGGAGTTCATGGAAATATCCAGACTTGCTGTTAGTGAACAGAAGTCAAAAGTTGATTAATCCAAAATGGCAGAAGGTGAAAAAGCTATATTGGATGAGATACTGAATGTTCAAAGAGTGGAGTTCCCTATGAAATATTTGGGCATGCCTTTTTCTCAAGCTAGGTAGAACAAGGAGGAATGTGATAAGTTGATAGACAAGATAAAAAAAGGTTGAAGGGCTGCAATTCAGAAAGTCTATCATATGCAGGAAAAATGGATTTGATTAATTTTGTACTATTATGTATTGCTAGGTACTGGGCTAGTATCATGAGCATAACTAAAATTGTGCATGAGAGAATTGTAAAAGTGTGCAGAAATTTCTTATGGGGAAAAGAAGAAGGAGACAGAGGTTATGATCCAGCTGCACGGGCTTCATTATGTAGGAGAAAAAGCTCAGGTGGGATAGGACTGAGGGATTCATCTATATGTAATAGGGCTTCAATCTGTAAACAGGTCTGGGACATAAGCTCAAGAAAGATATACTTTGGGCGAAATGGTTACAAGCCTATTATTTGAAGAAGACAAAGTTGGAGGAATACAGATGTACAGAAGCAAGTAGCTAGTCATGGAAGAATATCTTTAAACTAAAAGACAGATATATGAAGGAGTTGATGAATTGCATTGATGGCAAAGAGAAATTCAAGATAAAAAAATTTATGATATCTTGGAGGGTTGCAACAAGAAGTATACATATGCTAAAGTTGTATGGCATGAAAAATTTCTTCCTAAACACATATTTTCATTCGGATGTTGGTGAAAGGATGTCTACCTACTATTGATAGGCTGATAAGCCATGGAGTTCTGGGGAACTAGTAAATGTGTTGTTTCTGTAATGAGAAAAATGAAATTGCAGGCCATTTGTTTACTGAATGCTTATATATAAGGAAGATATGGAGACTACTGAAAGTGAAGGAGACAGGAACATCAGAAGTTTGAAGAAAATTTTATTGATGGCAGCAAGAAGGAAGTAAGAAAGCTTGGAAATTGATGTTCATGACAACAACAATGTATAGGGTGGAACAAGAGAATCTTCAGATGGAAGGATTTGAAAGCCGATACAATTGCAACATAGGTTGAAGAGGAATGCAACCGGAGAAGATCAACAAACTGGAAAGAAAAACTTGAGGAAGTAGCAGGAAACAAACATGTATAGGGATTGGACTGATTAGTTTGGGTTGTTTTGTTTTGGGTTAGGTTGCCTGAAACTGGTTTTTATTTTTTTTATCTTAACATATATATATATATTCATTTTATCAAAAAAAGAAAACATTATTTTGATTATTTTTAATGTTTTCCACCATTACTTATATTGCAACGTGTGATTCATATTTATTTCATATACATATAGGCGGAAATATGGTTGGAATAAAATTATATGGAAACATAAAGGATAATTAATATTTTACTTTAGTATCATTAAAAGGTTGTACTCCCTCTGTTTTCCTAAATTTGGCACACTTCCTTAAAATGAATTTTTTTTGTGTTTGACACCCTTTGTTTTGTTTCCATAAAAGGAAGGGGACAAATTTAATTTGGACAAAATTGTCCTCATAGTGAATCTGAATTTACAGCCACCCATCCGAAAATTCTGCCTGTGGACAAAATGGCCTGCATAATAATTCCAAAAATGTCGGTGATGTACACCCTTTTCATGTCCATCCATCACTCTCATCCTTGCTTTATGTCAGTTCAAGTATAGGCAAAAATCCAAGTGTCAAATGCTATGCTGCCAAACTTAGAAAAACAGAGGGAGTACCTAAATCTATAGTGCCATAAATAGAAAAACGGAAGGATACGGTAGAAATTTAGTGGAAAAAATAAAACTTCACACAATTTTAATTTTTTCTAGACAATATAAACCAATTATAATACTTTAACTACAACACATATTACATGTTTACACACTAATCAATGGATTCACTAATGCACCAACATATCATGAAAGTTTACATCATCAAAATAAATAATCTACGATGCACGAAACATATTCCAATATCAAAATGTTAGTATTCTTAAATCACTAACAATGAACACAACAACTAATAACTTAATTTATTTTAATATTTATCATCAAAATTTTCACATTCTTTGATGATCACTTCACATTCACCTTCACATTTGTTGGAGGTACACAGAAACAAAACGATGCAGTATGATTTATTATTTAATTAAATATATATATTATTTACATACAATTGAATAATGTATTATTCATAAATAATATATTATTTATATACAATCTTAGTATATATATATATATTATTTAATTAAATACAATTTAATTTCCTGGCTGGATTTTGATTTGAGTTACAATATCCAAAACCATTTCAGAATTTAGTTTAATCAATCTAGATATCTGAAAATCATATGATCTCCCTATCCTAGCATAACCTGCAATTGCACTATTCATTTAGTCAAAATTGACTAAGTTTAACTATAGAATTCTATTGATATAAGTAAGGATACTATCATGCGGTATAGTGTTAGAATTGTCTTAATGTGTATTTTCAGAATATTAGTTTTTTTCTACTTATTAATTGTACATAATTAAAGATATTAATTGTTAAATATTTTTTTATTCAACTGTCAAAAATTAAAGTGTGCAATTTATGTTGGGATAGAAGGAGTATTAAATTTGGTTTATTTTATTCAAATATGGATTATTCCATTTTTGGTTTTATTTTTGATTTTCACTTTTCTGGCCCACACGTAGTGATAGTGGTGCGACGAGGCGTGACATGGATACCGTTGAGTTGGTGTTGTGGTTTTGTTGCATAGAGGGGCGGTGTAGTGTTGTGACAATATTAGGGAAAGAGTTGCAAAACAAATAAGGTTATTTTTGCAATTTAATTTTTTTGCCAAAAATAATGAGAATGGAGAAATTCTAAACTTTTACGCAGGTCAATGATTACTTTCAAAAAATTTATATGTTGATCAATTGTTATGTGTACACTTTTAAAAAATTGAAACTCTTAGGCCCTGTCCAGTTCAACTTATTTCAACTCCAATAATCTCATCTCAACTTTTCTCAACTCTTCTCAATTCTTCTCAGCTCAAATTATCTCAACTCAGCTCCTCTCAACCATTCTCAACTCCTCTCAACTCTTCTCAGCTCCTCTCAACTCCTCCCAACTCCTTTCAACTCAGCTCTTTTCAGCTCTAATCAACTGAACTCAATTTTAATAATTTATGATTCGGCTACTTTCAACTCTGTTCAATTCCTTTTAAATTTAGAAAGTTCTTTCATCTATCTTGAATATGAAACTTATGGTAAATGTTTTTCATATTTTGAATGTATGAATTATTATAATTATCGTGATTATCAAAAGCATACATAGTATCATAAATGTTTAATTTAACATAAAATTAACATTATATATTATTAATTATTAACAATTATTAAATACCATAAAATTTAAAATATTAATTTTAAATTAGTTAATTAAGTATCACTTGGGTGTTAAAATATTAATTATAAATTTTACTAAGATTATGTATTAAATTTTTAAATAAAATATTTATTTCACATGCTATTATTTATATGAGGATTTATTATTAAATATTTATTTACTTAATATATTAATATATAATATAATTAAATAACTAAAGTGATTGTATTTAACATATTTACAATTAATATATTGATAAATTCTATCTAAAATTAATTAGTTTTCTAAATTATGGAAATATATTATAGGTCGAATTATTAATATGTAATATAATTTAACCGTTATCTTCTTTTAACTATTTTTTGTTCAGTTAAGTGTTATTCAGTTTAGTTTGATTTAGTTCAGTTTAGTTTGATTTAGTTCAGTTTGATTTAGTTCAGTTCAGTTTAGTTTGATTTAGTTCAGTTTAGTTTGATTTAGTTTAGTTCAGTTTGATTCAGTACGATTCAATTTGATTCGGTTCGATTCGGTTTAATTCAGTCTGTTCTGTTGGACTAAGTCAACTTCAGTTTTTTTCAGTTTAGTTCATTTTGATTCATTTCACTTCAGCTTTATTCAGTTGGGTTCATTTTGATATGGTTCAGTTCATATTTGTTCAATTCAGTTTAGTTTGATTTGGTTCGGTTCAGTTTTTTCACTTCATTTCAGTTTCATTCAATTAATTTGATTCATTTCAGTTCAGTTTGACTCTGTTAAATTCAATTCATCTCTTCTCAGCTCCCCTCAGCTCCTCTCAGCTCTTCCCACCTCTTTCCAGCTCTTCCCAACTCTTTTCAGCCCTTCTCAACTCTTATCAGCTCTTCTCGACTCTTCTCAAATAATCTCAGCTCCAATAATCTCAACTCAACTCAGCTCTTCTCAAATAATCTCAGCTCCAATCATCTCATGATATGAATCTCCTTGCGAAGACTCTGGATTGCAGAAAATTAGATTTTTATTTATTTGAGAATCTCTCACCACTCAAATAAGTGCACGAATCGCAGCGTCTAACCCGCATGGTACACTCAACTCTACTTATAAGTGTCCAGCCCGTAGGGTACACTTACAAGCTTTCTATATAAACGTCTAGCCTGCAGGGTACGAATATAAAGGAGATTGAAACTTAAATAGCCTGCAGGTTTAAGTAGCAATGAAGATAATGAGAATGTCTCAAAAGTCTGAATATAATTGTTGTATAAGATGTAATAAATTCGGCCAACCCTCCTCTTTAAATAGAGAAGAATTCTAGCTCTTCAAAGCCTAATCACAAATAGAAACTGAATCCCATTTTATGAAAGTATTAAAAAGCTAAAATCATATCTAACTAAAATAATATTTTCTACCCTAAATCTGGTCATGCAAATTTCGGCCGACCATGCTCAAATTAATAACCTGGCCGTGCATATTCTTCAAGGAATAAGTATCCTTATTCTGAAGCTTACCAAAAACCAATATGTATAATCTTCAATCTTCATGCAATATACCTTTCATAATCCATGCCAATCTCGTCTGATTATCCATAATCCAAGAAGCAATCTCGGCTGTCTCCTTCTATAAACAATCTTAAAAAATATTATTTTATCTAATATTACCAAATATAATTCTAATCAAAATAAAACTGAATATTCTAAACACTAATTAAAATATTACCAAAACTCTTTTAAGTCAACATGACTGAGTCTATGGCTTTAATAATGATAATAATCTAAAATGATCACATTAGCTCATTAAAAAACCCAATGGGAAAAAGAGTATAATGTTAACCTCCTAAACATATTAAAATAGAAAAATAATAATAAATGATGTTTTTGATATCTTATCACTTTTCATATTGCTAAAGCCTTTTACATTCCGGTGAATGCTTTCATAATTACATCTTCTTAACATTGGAGAAGTTGGCAAACTGTGGTGCTAAGATGGTAATTATTAGTAATTCATCCCGACGTGCATCTACTACTATGGACAAACTACAGACCCTTGGGTTCGATCCATCACTTTTCGCTGGTGCTATCACTAGTGGAGAGTTAACTCATCAGAGGTTAATTAGTAATTATGAACTACCTTCAATGGAATCGCTAACTAATTCAGTTATATTGTTCTGTGCTCTACATTACAAGAAAATTTATGTCTGCTTAAGCTTGCGTGCCATTTGAATGTTTGGCATCTGCTACCTGTGTAATGGCAGCGATTTCTGCCTTTTAAATGTTGTTCTTACATGTAAATTATAAACCCAGGCTAACACTGTATGTGTTATATGTAAATTGCCAATACTTGCTCATTATGCTTCTATGTTTTCGTTGTAAAAGACCTGGTCTTAATTACCTCCCAAGTTGGATACTAACTCTAGAATTAATGTGAAAAAAGTTCTAGTTTCGATTATTAACTCTAAGATGTGCTCTTGAATGATTGAACCTGATTGCTCATGAAAATAGCTCATTGATCCTTTGATGGTGTTCTGTTGTAATCTTGGTTTGCATCATTATTCAAATGTTGAATTCAAATCACTTGATTGAAAAGAGAGAGATTTTAATTGCTACACTTCTTCCTCACCATTTTACAATGAGCAGGAGAGATGATCCATGGTTTGCTGCACTGGGGAGGCGCTGCATTCATATCACCTGGAAGGA
>JAULKJ010310301.1:0-10997 GCA_032355405.1 Rubia balearica | reverse complement strand
TTTTATCTTCTACCACGTTTTGACTCGTGGCCTTCAATCTTATACCATCCTTGCAAATGACCTTCACTAAAATACTCCAAAGTGCTTATGAACAATCTAAAAATTAAGCTCACAAAAATGAATCTAGATGCTCTTAAGGACCAAAAATCCATTAGACTCAAAAGAGGTTACAAAATGAAGGATTTAGATACGAAAACCGAAAACGGTTATCTAAACTCCTTATAATGTAATCCTACCTAAATCTAGCAATCTTCCAACAAAAAAAAACAAAAGAGATGTTAAATGCTTCGGAAAATACATGCATTTGCGTCTCATCACACGCTCTATCAATACTAGTTCTATTTTAATATTTTTCTCAAATAACATTTTGAAAACATGTGATATTTTTTTATAGAATTTAGGAAATGAATGATATTGTTTCTCCTTTGCAACATCTTTTATCACTTGTCATACATATTTGTTTGACATTAATTTACCTATCTTAATTTGAAGGATAATTGTTTAAATTAAAGAATGTTTTTAAATTATTATTTGTTTCTTTCCATGAATATTTCAAATCACAGTTGCGTGTTATTAGTATATCACTGATTACGTAATATATATATATATATACATACAGTCACACAGATGATGAATGGTTGTCCACTTAAAATAATAATGCGACAAAAGATACATGCCCACAAAAAATATATTCTAAACAAACGTCCATGATATACTGTGTCGTGATTAGGTGGATGTTTTTTACTTTTGAAAATGTGTCATAAGATATTAAAAAAAACTCTTTGTGATTTAAATTTTATTTTTAAAAAATAGATCTTTAGCTAAATGGACGCTTTTCTCCATTTTACTCTATATTGTGCCTATATTGCGCCTATAATCACAATTATTTATCTTTGTTGATTTTGTTATTAGCAAAAATAGTATTAAAAAATCATCTAACAACCTTCACGAATGCATGCTAGGAATCTAGTAAAACTCTTTACAGACAAAAATTCTTTTTAAGATTGAAAACTTCAAATACAAAGGAATTTTATAATTTTAAACACTTGAACCATAAATATTCAAACAAGGATCAGATGAGAATTTTTTTCAAATAAATTCTAACTTTATTTACAGTTTTAACTCACGGTCATTCAACCTTCCATATTATTGTATATCTTTCACATTATTAAATCACACATATGTATATTTATAGATTAATAAATTATATGACCAATACACATCGATATGTATGGTAGTACTTTCTTTGGGGTTCAACTGAAATAGGGAATAAAAAGGTGTGGAGATCTTGGGAGAAAATATCATACCCTACAGCTGAAAATGGTTTAGGTATAAAAAATCTACACACTTTCATTAGGGCCTTTTCTTGTAAGTTATGGTGGAAGTTGCAGCTGAATGATACAATCTGGACTTCCTTTCTGTGGTCTCTTCCAGAATCCTCTAAGCCTTGTCCCCTGTGGAATAGAATTAGTTCAATCACTCAATTCTGTAATGATAGTTCTATGATCATTCCTGGAAATGGTGAGTGTAGCTTCTGGAATGGTAACTGGTCAGGTGAAGGAGCATTATATTAAAAATGGCCTATTATTATTGTTCTTTTCCTTGACTATTCCCTGGCCAAGGTCATAGAATGTGGATCTGAGTTAATCCCTATTCTGGAGCCTTATTTGGCTACCAACATTATTACTCTTTTGCAAGGCATTCAAATCAATTCAAACTACAGGGACACACTTGTTTGGAAACCTGCTACGGATGGGAACTTCTCCATCAAATCATCATACAATTCTTTGAGGACATCCAGGAATAACAGTCTATCACTGCAAATGATATGGAAATCCTTCATCCCAGGTAAACTATCCTTTTTCACTTGGAGGATCATGAATAATATTTTACCATTTGATGACATTCTCATGAAATTTGGATTTAACATTCCCTCTAAATGCTGGAAATGTGATAATAGTGACTCACTAGACCACTTCTACAATCAATGTCCTTTTGGAAGCTGATTCATGCGCTAATGGCAATTCCAGAGAAAACTTTCTCTAACATCTGGAATAGATTATCTTTCTATATCAATAATCCAGCCAATTCTAGTATGCATAGAAACATTATCATGATGCTTGCTCTGTGCACTTTCTGGGAAATGTGGAAAGCAAAAAACAAATTTATACATGACAATGTCCAATGCTCCATTCATTACATTGTTTCACAGATCAAGCACTCTCTCTTCCTCATTGTCTATGCATTCCCTTCAACTAGCTCCCCACATACATACACATTCTGGACTTCATCAGGTTTAATCCCTACAAGGCATTTCAAACCAAAAGGAGACTATCGGTTTGTACTTGGAAACCCCATGTTTTCGGTTTGAAGTGCAATGTAGATGCCAGTTTTAAACTTGTTGGTGGATCTTCACATGGAATCATCTTCAGGGATGCTAAAGGAAAAATGCATGCTGATTTTTATGCGAAGGAAAGAGCTGGTTCTGCCTTGGAAGCAGAAATCATTAGCATAGAGATGGTCATTAAATTTACATCACAGTCTCTTACCTCCTTATCTAGTAAAGAGACAGACTGCAACAATGCGGTGAGGTATATAAAGGACCCAATGAAAGCCCCATATGTACTCTATAACAGATGCAAGAGCATTAAGGATTTGCTAGGGCAGATTACCCTAGTTCATATACATAGGGAATCGAACTCGGTGGCAGATTCAATTGCTAAAATGGGACACCTATGGAATCCTGACTCCATAACATCCTCTATTAATTGGAGTAGTTTAGATTCTAGAACTAAAGGTTTGATCATTCTGGAAGCAAATCGGGTGCCTAATATAAGAAATGTTAGCTATATTCCTCCATGATAAGAACACCACTTTTAACATACTACTGATCACATGCTAAGGATTTATTATGCTCTTTATTTCTACGAGCACATGGACAGTTGTTTCCTTTCTTTCATGCAGGAAGAGGAAGCTAGATGTAACTGGTGGAATCCATTTTCCTTTCTTACACACAAGAGATCCTAGTTCGGGCAGTGGAATACAACCACGACAACAACACAAGTTCTGATGCTGAGCAAATCCATTTTCCAGAGAACAGAAAGTATCAAATTCTGGCTTCAGAAGAAGGTTTTTGCAATGAGCAAGATACCTGGAATCCTATCTAAGTGCCACAAATGGAGGAGAGCATCATCACCACTCGGATAGATAGTGGATTCGAAATCAGAACTATGCTTCTGGCTTACCATGTCTGGCCATTTGTAAATTAGCACTGGGGGTGGAGATTTAGTAAATGGAATCACATGGTAAGTTTTAGGGAGTTTTTCACAATCTTTTGGATCTCTTCTACGTATCATAGATGTATTACTTAAGGAGTGTAGACTAGGGATTCTGAAACTATATCTTTGTGCTACTTTCTACTTTTTCTGGGTTTCTTCACATGGGCACGGGGAGCCTTAATATATCCCAACGTATTAAAAAAATGTTTGGTAGTACTTTACATAATTATTTTTTATAATGACAATGATGGAAAAAAGTTAAAAATCACATTAGTTGTGATTTTTGAAATTTTGAATTATAATATTCTTGATAAATAACAAAAACTTTAATATATTTTTTAGTTTGAAAATTTTAAACATCTATTTTAAAATTAAATTGACAAGATCATGAATAATGAATAGTAAACATTATAAAATGTGTAGTGGAATTTGGTGATGGCGTATAGGGAGGACAAGATCGATTCTGCAATGTACGAACACCGAAAAAATACGACAATGGACGCAACACATTGTTATAAGTACTAGTTAAGGTAACACCGCGCATCGCGCGGTGAATTAGATAACAAATTGTATTAACAATTTTATGATATTAGTATATGATCAAATATATGGGATATCGATAAATTCAAGAAAAATCGGAACACACCGTTGCATCAAAAGCGGAGGTGGGCGCCATCAGTTAATGTGGATCCAGGGACTATCTTTCTAGGCAGAATGGATCCTACAATGGCCAAATAACCAAAGTCCATCATTGCCGAAACCACACCCTGCCACCACTACGACACCGCTGTGCCACATCCAGCACCGTGCAACACTATTGCGCCACCCAACCCCATCCCCGACGCCACCCAAATCGAACCCACACCACCCATCCCCAGCCCCGATGCCCCCAAACCCAGCCTGCGCCACCCAGCCTCAGGCCCGACGCCACCCAAACCAAAAACACCTAACCTCTATGTCAACGTCCGGAAATTTGTTCCTCAATTCACGAACCTGAAATGGAAATTGATATGTAAATTATTACACAAAAACAAAGGTATAGATTGCAAATTATGAACAGCAAGTATCACCTTATCCATCGTTTCTGGCACGAACTTCTGCCCACCAAATCCAGGTTCAACAGTCATAACAATTACCATTTCTACAGGTGTTTCACATTCGACCTCTTGCAACATTAAATCACATTATTCAAACCAGAATTCTCAGACCAGAACATCTGAACCAGAGTAACATCAGCAATAGACAAAATAAATGAATTACCAAAGGAAACACTTCTTCGATAGGTGTTTTTGGCTTCAATGCAACACCGGGTCTCATGCCTCTGGATTTTATATTCTTAATCAGTTGTTGATAATTATCTAACCAAAAAATGCAAGCCCTTTGTAATTGAGACATGAAAAGATACAGCAAAGTAAAGTAACTTTTCAATTCATTCATTCCATTCACATAATTTCTTTTACCTTTGGATACCTCCACATGAAAAGTAAAACCAGAAGCACCAGCTTTTCCAAATGGTTCCACATAATCCATAGGATTTGTGACCACAAGGTGGCAATCCAAATATGCACTGCAACAAGATTACAAATTTAGCAAGGAAATATCCTTCAACATATTCATATCAACAAATGTAAAATTCTACCTCGTATGCTTCCTCGAACAGAGGTCAGCGATTACGCGAGCAAATTGACAGAGTCGGAGATCACCTTCAAGAAGACGTCACCACTGACTCCATCCACGCACTGACACCACCACCATCACCTGTTGCTATCAAGAACATGAAGAGGTTGAATTTGAATACAGATTTTAGGGATTGAAACCCATGCTTGATTTGTGGGGTTCAGATTCCAGTAACACTCAAACAAACAAAAAGATTTAATTCAGTGGTCATTCATTCCAAATGAAGATGTGAATTTTTTATTGGTAGAATGTGGCTTCCAGGTTCCCAAACAAAAGAAAATCTCGAGACAGATAAGTAAACCAATGCTCGTCTAATCTGAGCACTTTAGTACTCAGCTTGTACAACTGAAATATGCCAACATCTCTGAAGGCAGGTAAGCATAAGATTATTATTTTATACCAAATTCCGATGATGAATTTCTGATAAAATCCTTAGTTCAGCTAGAAAATATTCCCTCCTTTCCATCGTCACCATCTTGATAGAAACTTTCTGCACCAGAGCTTAGCAGTTAAGATCAATAACATGAATACAAGCAACTCATATTGTACATCTAAAAACCAAAACAACTCTAAATCCCTTCAAAATCATAAGCAGTTAAGTATGTACTTAGCTGAAGGATTAAGTATATCATTTATATATCCTTGTTCACATCAATCATTCACTATGCAAGTTCATGAAAAGTGAGAATTAGTGAATTGCTTTGGTGTTTGCCATTTTAAAATAACATGTAAGAAGTTGTCTGTGATGTTTCTTTCTGCAGACACAGGAAAGCAATCATGCATTTTTATGATACATGGTGTAAGGTGTAAAGTGTAAACGTTTCCACTCAAAATTACTTCCCAATGCCAATCTAAGCAAACTTGGCCAACCACACACGAATTTAACATATAAAAGTAATGAAATTTGCAGGTTTTGGCGGCTCTCTTTGAAATTTACAAAACAAATTAAGCCTTAGATAGCTTCTAGATTTCATCCTTCCCTCTCCTCTTATGCATACATAGGTACACGAATGCATGCATGCATACATACACACAGACATATATGTATATTAAGATGTCAGTATGAAGATGCAGGTGATGAGCAGACCTCGCCTCTGAGTTCAGAGTAATAAACTGCACTGCCCCGGTTCTTATCAAGCTTTCTAGCTGAACTGAAATCATCAGTAGCTTTCGAAAGCTCTTTGTAAGAGAACTGAACAAATTTGTCAACGCCGACACCATCAAGGCAAACAGCATTTTCCTCACCTACAATATGAGAGGAAGAGGGTTATATCATGATAGGTAGCACACATGCAAAAACAAAAAGTTGCCAAGGTTTCGTTTATTTATGAACAAGGCCTGTGGTTGAAAAAAATGACAATATCAGCCAAAGTAAGGTTTAGATAGGAAACATTAGGCTTCACGTACAGCCAAAATCTTCACAATAGAACGAGTAGTTCAAATGTTTTGTCTAAGAGGGAATATAGGACGGAACAATCTCAATCATAATGCACCGTTTTCCGGAAATAATAAAGCAGCAGATAAGTAGACAGCACCTAAGAAGTGTTGACTGGACCCAGCAAGCAATCAACAGCAAGAACTTATTGTGAGCTTACCTCTGATCTGAAGTGTTTTCCAAGGCCAAAAATTCCAAAATGGTTTCCGGGCACGATTGTTCTCTTTTTGTCTTGTCGAGGATTTTGCTTTAGTGACTTCTTCCAACTGCGGGGTTACAACACTCTCATAAACCTGAGTCATCAGCTGTGTCGTATCACCTGAATGAATAGTTTCTAATTCAAGATGCTGGGCCGGCTGGAACACCAATGCGGCATCAGCTGCTGCAGAAATAATAGGTCCCTCCTGCAGCTGCAGATGCACCACCTGTTCCAGACTTCCCACCAGTTGAGCCATTGTAGGTCGATTTTTGGGCTTCTGCTGCAGGCAATATCGAACAGATTTCACAAATTCTTTCAAACTTTCTGGTGATATCTCCTTGTTTAGATTGGGGTCAACTATTTTATTGAATTCCCCCCTTGACAGGCAATCTTCAAAGCATTCTAAAAGACTTTCAGGTTCTCCTTGGTTAGCACTAGTGTCCACTGCAGGTCTCCCAGACAAAACAACCAACATAACCATGCCAAAAGAATACACATCACTTTTTCTTGTCAATCTGCGAGTTCTACGATAGTATGGATCCATGTAACCTCTCGTGCCTTTAATATCTGTGCTGACGTAACTCTTTGACTGGGTAAAATGTTCAACCTGAGAAAGCCCAAAATCTGAAATTTTTGGAATGAAGTTCTCATCCAACAGGATGTTTGTGTCCTTCACATCACGGTGTATAATTCCAGCCTCGCTACCAGTATGGAGGTAGTCGAGTCCACGAGCAGCACCAATGCAGATTTTAACCCTTTGTTCCCAACTGAGAAGAGTACAGTCCTTTCCAGTTCTAGCAAACTTGTATAAATTGTCAGCAACTGTGCCACCCGGAATATATTCATATACAAGAATCATCTCTCTATTCTCATTACAATAGCCTATCAAAGATACAAGATGAATGTGTCTGAGTTTGGAGAGAGTTTCAATTTCAGCCCAAAACTCACTAGCTCCTTGCCTTGAGAAGGAATTCAAACGTTTAATAGCAACATTCACTGGGTAGCCAGAAATGAGCCCTTTATAAACTTTACCAAATCCACCCTTTCCAATGATAAATGTGTCGCTGAAGTTTTGGGTTGCCAACTTGATGTCAGCTAGTGGGAAGCGACGGTAAGATCGTTCAACTGAGACAGAATCCGCATCTTTCTCATCGTGGACATTTTCTTCCCAAAATTTCCTGATGCAATATACTGTTATATTCACAACAAAAATGATTATCATCATACTCATTCCGATAACATTTCTTTTTTGGCTAGAAAAGATAAAGGACCTCTGGATCTTCAAGTGCCTAGTTGTTGACACTTTCTTGAAAGATGCCGGGTGGACAGTTGCAAGACAGTTATCGAGGTTGCTTAACTTGAAGATTTCTATCCCTTTAAGAAGTCCAAGGGCTGATCCATCAATTGCTTGTAAGACAATGAAAAGATGACGGTCACTTGCTTCTCTGTCTCCTCTCATCATCACCACATAGTCCTTGTATATTGGGGACCCAGTACCATCATTCCATTTCATAATATGAGCTTGAGCTTCTGCGATTTGATGGTCTATGAGGACGTTGAACTGCCTTGCCTCCATTGGTGCATCAAAGTCGCAGAAATGAAGCCTGACCAAGTATCCAAAGCCTAAATTTATCGGTAACTTCCATGTAAAGTTATGTGGTAGATGTCCCCCAATGGATCTCGCTGTTTTCCAGGATGTTTGGTAAACTTTTGGTGGAGCAATGAGTGGAGGGATGTTTGCATATGAAAGCATAGGAGTCATGTAGTTGACTAGAGATGAACCTGATTCTATAAAATGCCTAGCATCTGCATTCCATCGACGAAACATGCCAAAATCTTCCACAGGTGAGATAAAACTCCCTCCAATATTCAACCTTTCTACCATTTCTAGTGCTGTCCTGTTGTCAATGCTATGGAACCTATAGGTCTGACCAACAATAGGGGCACCTAAATCACCATCAGGTGTGTAGTAAAGGCCAGTTGGCATGGAAATGATCTCAATTCCATTCACAAAAGCATATTTACCGGTCCTTGAAGGAAAGAAAGTTATGTTCAAATTCCCATGTTGCTCCACATTTATACAAAACTCCTTAACAGCATAATTGACTCCCAAACGAGCACAGGTAAGTTTCGCACTAAAGTCATTAAGGAGGATGAAGGGGCCAGCTTTAACAGTAAAAAGATCGAAAGACTCCTCAAAGCCGCGATACAAAGCAGGATAAAAATGAAAGCGGATGAACTTCTGACCTGGGTTGACCTGGAATGTGAAGTGGAATGGAGACGCGGAGATTCTTGAAGTCATGTAGGGAACAGGGTCAACCCCAAGGTATGATTCTTGAACCACAGTTGAACTTGCTGATAGCCCGGAGATGAACACCGAGGCTGATTCTCCAATCCATTCGCGGCCATCATAAGCGGTGGAGTTTTCATTGGAGCCACAGTTGATAGCAACGTCATCTATGTACCATGAGGCTAAAGCTTGATCATTCCAATGGTCAACTGAAACAAACAATTGACGGTGAAGTAGCACAACAAGGCATGGTAAAAGCAAAACTGCCAAAGCAAGCTTCACATACATGGTGGATTGTGTATGCTACTGAAACAAACCAGCATCGTGGCTTAGATATATTTGTCAGTTATGCAAATTATTAGTTGACTTGACGCGTAACAGTGATTACTCTGTTTTGTACGAGTAAAAGTCAAAAATAGGACCCAGAGGAAAGGAGAAAGAAAGCATGGAGCCATACCTCAGGAGCTACGAATTTAGCTTTGCAAATCACGACCATATCCAATGTTGCTACCAAGAGTGGATGGGAGAGCTCCCCCGGCGCCTAATTCGCAGGATATCCCATCGGATGGGGAGTTCTGAACGGTCACTGCGTCGGATTCAATGCTGATTGCCGGAGTTGTCATCGCCAGTCACTACTTTCGTTTCAAAAATTTCTGTACAATAACACGTTGGCATTTGGCACACTCTAGTTCCTATCTGATGCACGTGGGACCGATTGATGACAAGTCACTACTATTACTCCCTCCGGGATAACTCAAATCACAAAATCAGTTATTAACAAACATGTTTTACCCTTAACCCCAGCCATCATCATATAATAGAAATTAGAGTTAAGTGCTAAAATAATTCTCACTTTACGCTGAAAGTGCCAATATAACCCTACAATCTCAAAAAGCGCCAAAATAACCTTTGACTGTGTTGACTTTTCAGTCAACAGCCTCATTGCTGGAATTTATTGAAAAGACCGATTTGCCCTTGTTTTAAAAAAAGAAAAAACTTAAAGTCAACAGCCTCATTGCTAGATTTTGTTGAAAAGATCGATTTGCCCTTATTTAAAAAAAAATAAAACATGAACAGATATGGGGTTACTTTGGCTGTAAAATAAAGAGGGTACAGTACGTTGGCCGTAAAATAAAGTATACATTGAGTACCCACTTTTAGGGATGTCAGTGGGGCGGGTTGGGTACGGATTATGGTACCTCCATACCTATACCCACCTAAAAAATTTGTACCCATCCCCACCCCATCACCCATGGTGGGTATGATATTAAAATTCATACCCGCCTCGACGGGTATAACATATAATTCACCCCCGCCCCATCACTCACCTGGGTATCCATACCCAAATCATGCCCTCCGTACCCGCCCCACCTGAGTATTCATATCCACCTAAAATTCATTTCAATATATAAAAGTACAAACTATGAATAAATAAATAAAAGTTTGTTTAGAGTGAAAAAGAGTACAAAATGTAAATCTGGATATAAATTCAATAGTATGTAACAAAACAAAAACAGGAAAACAATATGTATATAAAAAACAAAAAGCCCAGAAAATATTTTGGATTCAAAATACCAAAAAGGGACATGAATGTCGAGAAAATTCTGCAGCGGAGGCGGACGGATTGATACCAAAAAGGGACATGAATGTCGACAATAAAAAAACATTGAATATAGCAGCTTACGGAGGCGAAACGGAGACGCTGAGAGCCTTAGGCGATGAGGCGGACGACGCGGCGGACGGCGAGGCGGACTGAATCGACTGATATGATTTAGGTCTGCAGTTGCCAACTTGCCATCGCCATTTGGTTCTGACTTCCGCATTATGATTAATGAATTTACTAGGTTTTGCTTTGGGCTGGGCTTCCCATTTGGTCTGTATAATTAATTTAGGCCCAGCTTGGTCAGCATTTCCCATTTGATTTGGCCTAAAATGATTGAAATCTTACAAATATATAGGCATATAGCGGGCATTTAATGGGCGGGGCGGGTGAGGTGGGGCGGGTATGGGGAGGGTATAATTTAAAATCCATACCCGGACAATTACCCATGATGGGTACAAAATTTATACCCATACCCGCCCCATCCCCACCAAAACTACCTCCATACCCGCCCCATT
>JAULKJ010310281.1:0-10998 GCA_032355405.1 Rubia balearica | reverse complement strand
CAGTTGTATCGCTTTTCAAGGAAAGCATTGGAAATTGGAGGAACTGCAGGAGGAAATAGTTATTGTGTTGTGCGAGTTGGAAATGTATTTTCCCCCTTCATTGTTTGACATCATGGTGCACTTGTTCTTTCACGTTTTGTGGGAAATATTAATTTTTGGTTCTGTTTATCTTTGATGGATGTATCCCTTTGAGAGGTATATGAAGATATTTTAGGGTTTTATGAAAAGTCAATTTCACCGGGATGCTAGTATAGTATAGAGGTATGTGATCGAGGAGACGTTATAATACTTCATAGAATACTTGAAGAATGAAGAGACTGTTGGAGTACAAAAAAGGTGCTATGGAGATAGAGTGGGTGGCAAAGGTTTACAAAAAGGAATAACTTGGGTATTAACCTATAATGGTTAATGAAAGTGCACTTGTATGTCTTGCAAAATTAATATGTGGTCTCCTACATGGATATGCACATGTTTCCTATTAAGGAGAAGCACCCCAGTTGTTCAGAGAAGCAAGTACTTTCAAAAAATAATCCCACTATCATTAATTAGTTACGAATAACAGTAGTCGGAGAAACTTGTGGTGAAACCTTTAACTGGTTAGCCTTCAAGCCTTCTGCTATTGTAAACCCATTTAAGGTTTATGACATGAATGGGTTTACCTTCTAACCATTTGAATGGGACGCACATACCGCAACTCAAAATAGTGACGTAAACATACTGCAGAAGCGTTACATGGCTGCGGTGCAAAGGATAGAAATCCAGTGTACGGGAACATTTCCTACTATGGGGTGACTAAAGAAATTTGGGAACTCGTCTAAACAAGTTTCAGGGTCACAATTTTCAAATGTAAATGGGTGGAAAACAATACGAGTGTATCGATCGATGACCTAGGTTTTACAGTCGTCGACTTGAGCAAGACACGTTCTACTGGCGATCCTTACATTCTTATTTTAGAGGCTATACAAGTATTTTATGTTGATGATCCTTGAAATTCTAGTAAATCAGTGGTTATTCTAGGTAAAATTTAATTTTTGGGGGAGGTTAGTCCATCTTCAATGTTTGGCATTCTTCCACCAACGCTACCCAACTCTAGTAATGTCGACGGATCTAGCATTAAAAAGAGACCATAGGGAAGGCGTGTGTATTTCCCCAAACCATGAACACTTATGTCACATATATGCAGAAATCATATTTTTGCCCACCTCATCCACCCCATTTCATCCAATCATTTAAGAAAAATATGAAACACTAACCAAAGATACCTAAACCTAATCAACCATAACCAAAAACTGATCAAATATTATAAAAATAAGTAGAGCAACATATTTAGATAAAGAATAAATTATAACCAAAAACTTAATAAACAAATAGGAGGGAACGGATTCAAAATCTAAAGTTGTCTAGGGTTTGGCAACAATGTGGTCATGGCCATCGGTTGCGATGAATGGTGATGAACAAGAGATTCGGGTGTTTATATGTAGGCTATTTGGTGGTTGGATTCGATGGTTATGTGCAAATATTTTTGACGGATGTTGGAGAGGTTTGATGATGCGACTTCGATTTTGGGAATGCAAATGGGTGGAGGTTTAACATTTTAAATATTTAGATCCATATGGTTTCATTTAATCAATGAATGTGATGTCGCATCTAAGTTATATACCTAATTGATATCATCAAACTTTGACCGATTAAGTGATCGACATCGCAGTGCAGGGGTACTAGGCCAAATAAGACAACACCTAATTGTCTTAACAATTTGGGCTTGATTAATAGTGGGTTAAAACCCCAGTAAACAAGGTCGCTATTCAAAATTGGCTTAATCGATTGGAAGCTGATAACCCAGCAACGTCGCATATTGCAATGGGCCATAAATCATTTTTCTGCCAAAATTCATAGACACAGTAGCCCAAATGCAAGCCCCGAGGTAATTAATTTTGAAATATTTTAACGTATCATATTTAATATTAAAATAATGTAAATCATGATAGTAATCTATAACGGTTCTGCATTAACCCAAAACTATTGTTGTAAAGGTCCGTTAGCATAGAGCGTACCGATAATATTGAGGAAGTTGTATTAGTCATTACTTTGCAGTCTCGAATGTGATTGTGTATAACCACCTATACGCACAGTCGAATAAGTCTATTGTTGCTCGTGTTTCACGGTTGAATATTTGTGTATTTAAAAGGAAAAACAAAAGGAAAAGGATTTATTGTTGATGGGAATAGCTTGAGTACCCTTCGCAATTGCTATAAATGATATCAAATAGTTTCGATTAACATTACCTATACTCAGCCCTCGACAATCTTGATAATTGAATTAGTACTGTTCAAAAGATTACTTGTGTAGTAGGATTGACTATTCTTGGCGATAACGGGAGAACCCTTCTTAATTGCTATAACTGATATAAAATAATTTCGAGTAACATTGCCTATACCAGAGATATGAATCTCCTTGCAAAGACTCTGGTTTGAAGAATTTCAGATCTTTGACAACAAGAGGGATCTCGCCCAACCCTAATGTGCCCACACAAAATTCAAGAGTCTAGCCCTTGGGGTACTCTCAATCTCGACTCGCTCACTAACTAGCCTATAGGATCACTTCACAAGGTTATTGGTACTTAATTAACCCGCAGGATTAAGCAACAATGAAGACGATCGAAAGCAATCAGTAAAAGTAAAAAATTATAAAATTTGATTGATAATAATGTTTTTAAATTTTGTGGATGGCCTCCCCCAGTTATAGGGTATAATTAGGTCAGTGCAAATAGAAACTGAAAAGAATTAAGGCAGCTTAAGGAAGCTAAAATCATATTTAACTAAAATACGTAAAATAAAATGAGTATATATGGCCAAAATTCATTATACTTACCAAATACAATTTTAATCAAATAAAAGTTCCTAAATTATAATATTTCAAAAATAGTTCTAAATATGAGCACACTACCTCGTTTAAAAACCCAGTGGGAAAAAGATTATAGTGTTAGCTACTAAAAATACTAAATTAACAAAAATATAATAAATGCTATTTCTGACATCTTATCAAGCAGGCCCTCAACAATCTTGATGACTGAACCAATACTATTCAAAAGATTACTTGTGTACATGGAAGGATTGACTGTTAGTGGGCATAACGAGAGAACACTACGTAATTGTATATCTGATATCAAATAGTTTTGAGTAACGTTTCCTATGTCTGACCTTCGACAATCATGATTATTGAACCATTACTATTCAAAACATTACTTGTGTGGTAAGATTGACTGCTCGTAGGAATAACGGGAGAACCCTATGTAACTTCTATAATGAATATCAAATAGTTTTGAGTAACGTTGCCTATACCTGGCTCTCGACATCTTGATAATTGAACCAATAGTGTTCAAATCATTACTTATGTAGAGGATTCATTATTCTTTGATCTAACCAGAATACCCCCTTCGATAAGTATAATTTTATATCTACTTGTTTCGAATAACATTTGTTATAACAAGCCATAAAACAGTCAATAATATTGGACTAGTAACGTTCATCCCATTACTAGTGTAAAAGGATTGATATTGTAATTGAGAATCGTCTATAACCGACCATCAACATATATATCCTATAACAGTTGTGAAAGGTTTGACATTACACGTCGGCTAAAAATTCACAAAACGTAATTTACAAAGTTACCATACATATGAACTCCTCGAATGACATCAGTTGCAACTGACCATCAACAACATGTAATTTCCATTATAAAACTAAAAATGGAAAACCTAGGGATACCCTAGTTGACGACCTCGCACATGACATCACTTATACCTATCAGTTAACAAATAAAAACTGAATTCTTCAATGTTTGGGAAATGGGCCATTTGGTCCATATGCGGGTCCATTATATGAATTCCAATCCAGTTAAGCATGTGACGTCGGATTACACTACGTATATCCTGATATTTGACCGACCGCTATGCAATGTCGCACATTGTTAGAAAATGGACCTATTGGGCCAATATTGACCGACATGAAGACCTAAAGTTAACATGGCAGACAAGTCACACGTACCTTGCAACATTGCAAGCCTAGTGGGAGAATACATTTATGCACCACACTTAGGGGGGAAATCCCAAAAACACTTTGAAAAGGCATTCATTGCCAAATGTGGCGTCCTCCACCCTCTAAGACCAAAATTTCATCATCTTTATTTCCTTCCTCCTCCAATCTATCAAGAACCAAAAACCTTCAAATCCATCTCCCTAGAGAGGCTTAATGGAGAAGCAAAGGGAAATGATGATGTCACCATGGGGAATTTCATGAAACAAAATTGTGGTAAGGTTTCATCTTTCGAACAACACAAAATGATCATATTGTCATTGTTACATTCCTTGGGAATGATTATTAAATGAGGGTTTGTTGTGTTTATTTCTTAATTTTCATCTATTTTGTTACGTGGCCAATGGAAGTAGGGTTGTGTGGATGCTTTAAAGATTTCATTTTTTATTGGGTATTGTTTGTAACACTTGTTAAAGTTTTAAAATGGTGGTTATTTGATATGGAAATGGTATAACATGTTTTATTTTCCTCATTTTCCTTATTCAAATGAAGATCATCTATGAAAGAGATTTATGTAGTGTGTCACCTAATGGATGATATAGTGTTGCCGAATTATTTCATTATGAGCATATTGTAGCTTCATTTTGTGCGATTTTCAACTCAGTGTTGTGGATGACATAGTGTCGTGTGATAAATGAACTTCAATTTTTGGTCGTAGAGTGGTGATCCACGATAAGAGGAAATAACCTAAAGAATGGAGAGATGGTAATGTATCAAAAATACAAAAGAAAGGTCAGGGTAGGGGTATTTGCAAGAAATTAATAGAAATGGTGGACAAATGTATAAAATGTCTAATGAAATTTAACCATATCAAAAATGCAATAGGCGAATAATGAAATTGACGGTCTAGTTATGTAGGATTAACTGCGAGGACAAAGGTAGATATGCTTGTATGATTCATGGCCTTGGGTCGATGATTCTTACAAGAAAAAACTGTGGAAGGCCCTCAAGTTGGCTTTCGATATTGAGTGTGAAGACATGACAAAGTTGAAGAGTAGAACAACACGGCGCTTTAGAGAGAGATGGAAATATTTCAAAGCCAAATTGGCTAGTGATTACGTTTTTGGAAAAAAGAGAAATTCCAACCCAAGAATTAAGCATCCGTTCATTATTGAATTGAACTGGAAGGGTTTCGTTGGAGGAAAGCTTGCAAACAAAGAATTGGTAAGAAATTAACTTTTACATGCAACAAAGAATAGACATAGTGGATTTATAATTATATTTGTATGCAAAGACATATACTGTTGGTTAGACTTACATATTGATATTCTCCTTTATGCATGCGTTAAATGATGCATTTGATGCATTTATCATCATTTTTTGTTTAGTTGATTGCTAGTTTTGGTTACGTTTACACGACAAAGGGTTAAGATGGCCATTTTTTATTTTATTGTCTATATCAAGTGTTTGTAGACTTAATTGAAGTTAATGGACACTTTGTACGCATTCATCGGTACCTAGATCTTCTTTTGTGATCTTATTAGTAGGTTGCTCGTGAGTACTTTTTCATCATTTTTTTGTAAAAGGTCATCCACGATGATGATAGAAGATATTTGAAGTCCATTCGCAAGGATGGTAGAAGATATCGAAGGCCATTTGCAAGGAGGTAGTAGATTTAAGTCCACAGACTCCAAAGCATGGTGGTAGATAAATTGAGCTCGAGAAAGGTCGATTCGAAGTTTTAGAAGGCCAAAAAAGAAGCAGAGGAATTGTAGTCTGAGGGTTGCAAAGAGTTATGAGAATGATCCGAGAATAATCATCCTTTGTGGGTAGTACCATTGGATTTTTCTTCTAAAGCACTATAAAATTGACTACTAGAACTCTCAAATCAGATCATCCGTAGAGATGTAAACAAATCAGCTAGACAACCAACCAATATAGTCTGTGCACGAGGAAAAAACCATCCGTGCGCATGCAAATTTATACGGGTCGTGCACGTCCATGCGGGCCATTACACGAGGGTTCCAATTTCACCTCCAAATGGTTAAGGATGGGCACCGGCCACTTCGTTTTACACGGATTGTGCTGTTTCAAGTCCTAAAAGTCAAGACTAGCCACAGAGTATGAAAAATAGCAAAAGGCACACCATTTTTCTAAGCAAAAACACATTCCAGCCTATGGGCCGCGCCAAACTACACGAGGCGCTCAAATCAGAAGTAAGAGAGGAGGCACTAGCCCATGGTCCGTGGAGGCTCGTGCGCCCTGTCAGTCCATGTGGCCGAAGCGGCACAAGGCTGCACTGACCGTGCCACGGTGCATATGCCGTTTTACACGGATCGTGTCGTTCGGCACTGGTCCTACAAATTACTGCTACTAGGGGTTTTTTTGGCCTTTTTTTGTCCTTTTTTCAAGTTTGAATTTGGTACTACTATACATATGAACCTTTTTCTACTAGGGTTTAAGTTTATGCCCATTTTTCATCTAAGAGAGTAGGCTAGAGAGAGAAAATACTCTTCCTTCTCTCTAGGTTATGTTTTCTTTCTTCTCTTTATTTTTCTTTGCCCAAAAGTGCTGAATCCAATTAAATACTTGGGTTCAATGCTTAGAGAGTAGTTAATTAACTTGGGGATCATATTTTTTCATGTATTAATGTTTATTTTGTGAGATATTTTAGATCTACCAATTTCTATGTGTTTTGTGTTCATCATGTTAGCTTGTTCTTCATATTCTTATGAATTGCATGATTGTCAAACTTAGTTAGCACACACCAAAGTCTAATTTCATGTTTCTGCACTATTGATACCCCATAAGGAGGGAAACCTAGGTGCGTGTGGGGTAACGATGGGTCCGGATCCACATGGGTATGTGCACGTAGGTTGCGGTTATTATCATTATGATCGACCATACACTAGTAAGCCTCAAAGGGTAATGGGTAGAAATAACTAAAGTAGCAAACTAGGTTTACCTTTACAACCATAGAGCCATCGATAAGGTGCTTCACCCTCTTTTCCTTTTTAGGCCTAGGGAGAAGCATTCATGGTGTAGTGCCCGAGACGTAATCTTATAGCGGAGACTCAGATTTTCACGGCAAGTAGGGCCATCCTTATACTCCCCTAATTACGGAGGTGGTGCCGATGGAAGATTACATATGCACCCTACGTGACAGGTATAAAGAAGTGTTGACCATCGACCACACCACGTGGTCAAACACTATAATAGGTTCATATTTCTTGTATGTGATGAAATCAAGGATTGAAATGACATTAATTATGTTATGTAAATATTCCCTAAGTGCTAATGTGTATAGTTTATTCTCGTGATCAAATTGCATGTTAGTAGTTTTAGTTTAACCCCTCCCCCCCCAATGCTTGTTTTATTAACACTGATTATTCCTAACATGTGGTCGGATTGATGACCCAATCACATTTATATGTAATTAATTATTAGATTCCTAACACTCTGTGGACGACCCTGGTACTTCTCACTATCTACCAATCTTGGTAGTACAGTAGTAGGAACGGGAGAAAAAAATACAAATCTCTATCTTTGACCCTTAATACTTAGCCTTATCTTGGTTTTCAATTGGTGGATCTCCCATGGTTTGTTGATTGATTAGCGACGCCGGAAGGGGGCGGGTCACATATGCATGAGTATATTATCATGATTACAATCAATTACGTATGTGGTATGTGATTTTCATTGCTTAATAATTGTAACAGACTTATTCTCCTAAATTAGAGTAACACAAACTACACAAAGCGATGTCGCATGGTACTATTCAGGCTCTAGATCGTTTCTACCAAGTAGTGTGCGATATCGTTTAAAAATAAAGTTTAGGTACTGTCTTAGTCAAACGGTAGAGGCGACGTCACATGGTGTCCATTCAACTGATGCAATTTCACTGGCGACTAGTGAACGACATAGCACTGACACAGGGTAATTGAGTTACAATTCTCCCTCATCAATTACCTTCTTCATTTTAATATCCAAACCATTTTTTTTATGTTTTCAAAGTGTCTAATAGCAAAACATGTTGACGTTGCAAAAGACAAAAATACAGCACACCATGAGTCGAGGTGGATACACACTAGTTACAAGAATTATCATGAAAGAAATGTTCGTGGCTAGAGTGTTTGAAAAAGTTGAGGATGGGATTATGGACGAAGAAGTGAGGAAATCTATGGAATATCCCACATCGGATGAGGTTCCCAGATTTGAAAATGGTTAAAAGGATACAAAAGGCACAGGAAGCAGGAGGGTAAGTTCCACACAAAAGATGCTGATGTGGTAGCCCAATAAATTGTAAGTTTTCTAACTATTTACTTGATTTAGTATATGTGAAATAGTCCAATAAAAATTTGAACAAATAAATGTAATCAAACATTGGTAATTTATCGGGGGACTTAAAAACAAAGAAAGAGTCTGGCGAGTTATCGGGATTGGAAAGAAAGACTTACTTGGTGTAGCACCAAATAAGAAAGAACATTCGGGATAGATCCGGGGTGTCAGCACTATCGATACACATAGGGACATTTTTTCAAACCTTAACCAACGAAGGTTGATAATCCGTCAAGTAGTAAACAAAGAGAGATTGATGCTTTGAAATCTACAGTTGCCCAACTAGTGGCTTATGTCTCACAAGAATCAAATGGGAGAAAAATGCCACTTGACTTGGAGAGAATCCTAGCATGTTCTAAACCAACAACCTCAACTACCCCCATGCGCGTCTACTCCGACAATCTCAAAACATGACCACCCGGTGTGTGATAGTAGGCCTGAACCAACTTCTCGGACTTCAACAACACCTCTTGCATTTGACCGACAAAGAACAAAGTTTGTAGAGGCCACCTAAAGCAACTTGAAGGTATATATAAATTCATTACACTATTCATATTCAAATTATTTTATACTTTGTTTTAAATTAGCGACTATTCTTGCAAAGGATAATTCCTTGTGCATTCTTTTTGCAAAATATGTTGATGGTGAGAGCCATATCGTTGCGGAAGGAAAAGAGTAGATATCTATATGATTTGCATCATCATAAGCCGGTTACAAAGCAGAGCATGGTGGTTAATGTCACTAAGACCCTCGTATATGGTATAGTTCGTCTAATCCCAGATACCGAGGCAACCACAGTGGATGAGGTGGTGGGCATATTTGTTCAGTGGCCCTTTCGTTTTCTATCTATTTTGGAATTTGTGAGTTGAGACAAAAAAAAAGTGGTTTCATTTGTGAGTTGAGACAAAAGTTATGTACATAACTTTTCAAATTTATTTCATGTAGATTGAGGCAAGGATTAGTAGCCCGGCCAAATTGGCAAGTACATTTGGGGACCCGAAGGCTACAAAATATCGTGTCCCAAGAATGAAGCCACCTCCATTCAATCCCCCAAAGTATAGCTCTCTAAAGAACATCCACATGATCTTGACAACTCAACCTCCCTCATCTTCGTACAAAATTACCATGGAAGAAGTTGGTATTTTCGGGTACAAGGTAAATACAGTCATCCGGAAGGAGAATTTTGAGGCCTTGTTCCATTTTAATAATTCAACCACCCCCCCCCATGATGTAACTACATAGCATGTAGGTATGAATCCATCAACCAAATGTTATTCATTGTTGTAATTATTGTGTTGCCCATCAGTCTATCGAGACTTACCATGTACATAGTCTTTTGCATGTACAAACTATTTCCAAAATGAAAGGGTGGATATGGGTTTTTTGCCCATTGAAGATCTAAAATGAACATGTGGCGATGGAAGAGCGTTTAGCCTACTTGAGCTCCTGGTTGATGAAAAAGGAGAATTTGATATATATCGCACCTTATTACGAAAGGTAAGTCAACAACACTTACTGACTTACAACTGTTTTATTGTACTATTTATTGTGGGTTTATAATGAATTAATGTGAATTTCATATTTCTAGCACACATTGGATAGTCACCATCTTCATTATTCCCTCAAGTACGGTGTTCCGGTTCGATCCATTACATCAAAAGCTCCCCGAGACAATTTCATTTGCAATTACAAAGGTGATGACAGATCCATTGATTAACTCCCACAAGGCATTCCATTGGAAGTCACTAAAGGTTGAAATTTACACAAAAATATTAATTTTAAATAATTATTGCAATATGTTAATAACTATGTGTTCATGAACAAATTGTGGGTACGATTAGCATAAAAACAATAGGCCCATGGAAAAACGTTTACTATTTTATGCAATTTATGAAGTATTTATTAGCAAAGGTGAATGAATATCAATATGATCTACAAAAGGTATGTCTTATTCTCACATTTTTTTCAATAAACAATGACACGACTACACCCAACCTCTGTATTCATTAAGTGATTACTTCATGTTGTAGTCTTTTCCTGAGGACAAATTACCGTACACGATCGGTCAGTTGGGGGAGGTACGTGAAAGTTGGGCACTTTTCATGATGGTAAAGAATTTGACTAATTTAGTTAATCCATCAACTATATGAGGCACTAGAATTAGGTTAAGTTTTTTGTGGGAGCATATTCTCTAAAATGCCCATACTTTCCTAGATTTTTTTGACACCTTGATATAGATCTCTATCTATCTATGGAGTATCAATGGTATAGTTCATTTTGTGAGAATTTTGATAAATTTGATTATGTATTGAAGGTGTAGTATATATATTTCTTATCTGTATACATTATGCTATCTATACTTACATGTCATCTGAATGGCGTTCAACACCAGAAACACTTTCAATGAAATTTGTATTGATGTTTATATTTAAAGTGCCGACATCGCGCACGTATAATTTACCATTCAGTTATTCCAATCCCATGAATACGACATTGGTCAATGATCATTACACGTTACGGATGGTATCACCAAATAACCGAGATCGTTCAAAGAGAGATCACAGACACCTCGTACATCACATATACGGCACTATAATCGCATCTATGCAAGCGGCGTTAGTTAATT
>JAULKJ010310270.1:0-10998 GCA_032355405.1 Rubia balearica | reverse complement strand
GTATTTAGTGAGCAATAGGGCTTATAAATTACATCTTTGAGAGGTACGGCGACGACCTCCCAAATTTTGGCGCCGCTCCCTAAGTACAGAAAGCCTGTGGTAGATAGTTGTAACTCATCTCCAACGCGTTAATACATTGCTGCTCAAGAGAAATGGTACCTGAGCTCAAATTTTTGAGAACTTCCTCCCAAATCTCCAGCTTGAATGAAGTTAGAAGTCTAGAAATAATGACAACTGTTAAGAGGCAATCCCTTACAGCAATATGCAATCTTCTGGCGAAGGCCACATAATTTCTGAGGACAATCACCTGCAGAGAATAACTTGCTCTTTAATAGCTGCCAGCTCTCATCATCAGTTAGGCCGCGAAGAAAATAAGGATGTTCATCAACGAGCAAGGCTTTCGGAGCAACACCACTATGTCGACTTGTGACAAGAATTCTACTCCCATAAGAGTCATCAGGTAATGATGCTATCAACTTATACCAAGCTTCAATGTCCCATAGATCATCCAAAAATATGAGATACCGACGTTTCTTCAAAGACTGATAGAGTGCTAGCGCCAAATCATTATCAGACTTGTCAAGATAACCATCAGGAAGCTTTGTAACAGTTTTGACATAAAAGTTCAAGAAGTGTCTTCTTTTGGTTCAATACTTGAGAAACAGAACACCATCCCCGAACAGGAAAATGACTCCTAATGGTGGGATCATTGAAAACTTGTGTAGCTAAAGTAGTCTTTCCCAATCCGGCCATACCCACAATGAGAACAACTTTCATGCCCTTTGAGTCTCTTCTAAGCTGGTTGATAATCAATCTCTTCTCTTCTTCGAAACCTATGACTTGAGTGATGGCCGGGACATTGCTTCGTGGTTGTACATCTTCAAAACTTGCAACTTCATCATTAATGATCCGAGGTGGTGCCTGTTAAAAGATTATGAAAGGTAGAGACTCAATAACATGAGGGATTTAGGACTTCACATTCTTTCATTGCAAGAGATTATCCCTCTTAGTATAATATCGCCATCCCCACCAGAAGATAAATTGAAGCACTTAGTCTCTTTCATAATACAATGGAGAGTTGTTTTTGTAAAGTATAACTACTAATGATGAACCAAATGACAGCTGAATGAGTAAACCATTTTCCTAAAAGGTGTGTCAGTTAAAATATTCACCAGTACCTGAGTAGATGGGGAGGTGACATTCTTGTGTTCCATCTCTAGTGTAGACACATGAGCCCGTAAAGCTCTCACATCCTCCGCGACTGACTCGAGTGAGTTTGAAACTTCTCCCTCAGCCAATTGGTCAATGAGAGGCTGAATCCTGGATGCCATCTGAACAGCTCCAAAGAGGTTGTTGATTTTGCAGCTGCATCAAAACATCTACACTCCATCTGACATCTTCGATGAGGGTCTGTAAGCGACTCTGGGCATGTGAGACAACGTCAGAAGTTTTCACCTCCATCAAACTAGCCAGTAGAAAATCGAGGAAATCCCGCACACTTCTGGGCAAGTTGGATGTCGATGCTTCAGGAGTTTGCTCCGCAACTTCAGCCCGGATCACATCCAAGTTCTGCAGAAGATCAAAAAGTCCAGGATCTATTTCTGAATCTTTCTGACACATTGAAAATATTATGACTCCAGCATCACATATTGCAACTCCAGAAAGATGCTTAGTGTTGTGATCAAATGTCTCAGGCTGCTTCTTGAGAATGGTTCTCAGGAATCCCAACCCTTCCCACCACAACTGCAGGTTATTCTCCTGACTGGAACTCCTCATGCTAGAATCCATCTGTGGCGTTTCCTGAAGACTTTGTAACAAAAAATCAGCAAAATCCTTCATAGCAGCAATACCATCTTGATCCAGGGACATATTACTAGAGTTCTTGCAACCCACCAGGGCTGAACTGTAAGTCTCGAAAACCCGAGGATCCACAGGTTTGATCATGTCCAGCAGTGCTGAAATCTCAAACTGAGCCTGCTTCCATCCATCAGGTTTGCAGCTAAAACAAACATAAGACAGCTTGACTGTCAAACGCGAAGCACTGATGGCAACAGCTGCGACCTGTAACGCGAAGCACCGTCGCACGACTCGCACCGATTGCTCCAGCTCCAGGCGCCACCGTCGGTCCGCCAGTTCCTCCGACGCCGCCGTGCTCAGGCCATTGCTCCGCCACCGACCAAGAGCCAACTCAGCCAAGAGGTACTTTCACAAAATTTGATCATAATTTGTTGTACACCGTGTAGAGACTTGAGCAGAAAAGCGCCACAAATTGCCTCTAACTGGTTCAAATCGAGGTTTTTTTCTCTTCATAGTTGTGATGATTTGGTTGAATTCGCTGAGTATTATTTAGTGGGGGTTTTGGATCAAGCGGGGTTTTTTTTTCCTGTTGTGGGTTCTTGATTTTTCTGAATTCCCTGAAATTATTTAAGAGATGAGGTATTTTTCTAGCTGGGTTTTAGTTCCTGTGAAGATTTTTTTTGGTCACGACTCACAGATTAGTATTGATTGGAAGGCTTAGGGCTTTAGTTTACTCTTTTCAGTGACATTGACATCTTTCTGAATCTCTATTTGGAAGGTAAACAGAATATCTTGAATGATTGTTTTGGAGAACAAATATAGTGATCATGCAATTTTCTGTTTGAATGTGTGAAATAAAAAAATCAAGACATTTGAAGTGTTTAGTTAAGTTTATGCTACTGAATTGTATCCGGTTAGGATGTTAATCGATGTTAATCAAAAGATATGCATACTTAGTTCTGGAGCATTGCTCTTGTACTGCTCTCTCTTCAATAGAGAACAAAATGCTTTCTTTGGGATGGGATGAAGACTTGTTTTTTTAAATTGTTTTTACCAGTCTTTGTTAAATGATTGTTTGTCATTCATGCTTGCTATGGCAGAAGTATTGAAATTTATCACATTAATTATTATTATTATATATTAGTGGTTACCCCATTCAAAAATTTCTGGCTCCGCCCCTGGCTGGGAGAACATGATTGCAGCGATAAAGTGGTGTACCATCCATCAATTTGCATCTCAAACGACTTGACATCAGTTTCAAAGTCAACAAGAACTCTGTGAAAATATCTTCCACGACTATAAGGTTCGAAACTCTCTCCATACTTGCCAAGCATATCGTTGATGCATAGCAGAAAATGCTCCAGATCGCTGTCGGCGCGATCCAGCTTCCGGGCACACAGAAGAAAGGTTTGGAGAGCATTGAGGAAGAAGCTGAATTTATCATTTAGAGGAGAGGGTGCGTATTGGAGCAACAAGGCCAGATCATATATGGATTTATGAACTGAGGAAGCCATGTTTATCACTCGAATGCAAAGGGACCAAAAAAGTGAAAGGAACTCAAGTGCAAACAGGAGTTTAATTTCAAAAATGCTCCAAGATTAACCTCTCTGAGTTTCCATCGAAATAACTATAGTTTATTTTATTAATAGTAAATTGCGTTCAGTGTGAAGTCAACCATTTGCACTAATACCTCCAACCAATCCCTTGATCAGCAAACCGAATTATGCGCTGCCCATTTTATAGAGGGGTCTATTAATCCCAATAAATATTTGGATTCATTAAATACAAGTTAATGGGATGAAAATTTCTCATTGTTTTTTAGTTTGCGATTATGATTAAATGGGTTTTATAGTATTGGGTTTCAAAGATAAATGAGATTGAGATTCCAATTTTTCCATATACCCATTTAAAATTGGGTAACTATGTGTACCCAATTAATACCCGATCACTTCCCATTTTTTGATGAATATATTATTTAGTGTAATAGACTCCACTCAAGCGTGGATATTTTTTTACTCTTTTTTTGACTATTCTTATAGTTACGTTTTTCAAATTTCATCAAATTTCTACAACCGTAAACGAGTTTGTTTCAAGTTCAAATCGTTTAAAATTTTTTGAACTCGGTCCGATTCAATTGAACATGTAAAATTATGATTTACAACGAGATCGAGTTAAATTAAATTAGTTCAAACTTGAAATCGAGCCATGAATATATATATATATATACATTATTTACATTATATTATATTATATTTAATAATATATATATATAATATGTTGGCTCTATAAACTCGACGAGAATAACGAACAATATTATAGTTGGGTTTGAGCTCGAATGTTGTACGAGCTCGGTCAAAGATCGAATACTGTACGAGATCGAATGATGTACGAGCTCGAATGCTTTACGAGCTTGAATGCTGCATGAGGTCAAAGATCGAATACTATACGATCTCGAATGTTGTACGAGCTCGAATGCTGTACGAGCATGAATACTGTACGAGCTCGAATGTTCTACGAGTTTGGTCAAAGATAAAATATTGTACGAGCTCGAATACTGTACGGGCTCGAATGTTGTAGGAGCTCGAATGCTGTACGAGCTCAGTCAAACATCGAATATTGTATGAGATCGAATAATGTACGAGCTCGAATACAGATTTGCATGAGTTTAAGTCGAGTTGGAACTCGGGATATTTTAAACGAGCTGAATTCGAAATAGTGGTTGTTTGAGTTCAGCTCGGCTCATTTATGGCCTTAAGTTTTGTAGAAATAAAATGAAATGATACGAATTGTACCATGTCCGACGGCAGAATAGAATATAATTTAAACATGTGATGAGTGACAGTCTGTCTAATAACACATAACTATTACGCTACTAATTTATACATACCTTACATTGTATAATTTGTGAATTATAGTGAATTTTTATGTTAAATATTACGTGTGTATTTAATTAGATAATTTTGAGTATTTTTTTTGGGTATTTGTTAAGTTCCCAATGAGTCAACATAATTTGAGACCCATTAGGATCAAAAATTTCCATCAATATAATCATTTGCCATCCCGCCCAATCTCAAAAACTAATAGGTGTTTAATACCCGATCCCATTAACTATCTATTTATTAATTTCCCATCTCATTTCCTACCGATCGCAGCCAATTGACATCTCTACATCAAACACAACATTTGGACCCCTCAGAGGAGATCTGACCCTAAGAATATTTTTCCGGATCCGCTTATTAAATGGTGGTGCCGCACACAATAAGGAAAACAAAGAAAAAGAAACAAACAGTAAGCATCAAAATAAAGCTTGATGAGTATACAAACCTGAATCTGGAATTCCCTTGGGGCCACATGAGATTAGTGAAACCCTCAACTCCTTCAACCGTCGTTGCATTGGGGATTCCCATGCTTTCATGGAGGGGAGCTTGAGGAAGCTGTCCAACATAGCCTTTGATGAATACATCACTGCTGTTTTTAACCTTGGTTTTTGTCGGAAGATCGAACAGCTCTTCCACCACATCAAACACTTCCCTGCTGAGTTCCGAGGAAAGCTGATCATCATCATACAACGCCACAAAACAGCCGTGTTCTTCGAGAGCACGGCGGACTTCGGCGCATGATTGAAGCCATGAGTTTGTTCCTTGCCTCAGTTTAGCCATGCTCATATCTATGGTGGAAATATTGAGGCCGGAATGAACCGTCTGAGATGTCATGGTTAATTGGATTCGGTAGCTGTAAATTAGGCTTATATGTGAAAATCTCTGTTATCGCAAGGTTAATACTAATTAATGTGGTGTTTTTATAGATAGAATGCTTACCCATATGAGCGTAACTCTTAAATTAACATAATGGTAGTGGGCATTGGGCAACAGTGATTAGATTGTACGTATTGTGATTTTTGCCCTACATGACGTACTGAGGTCATTTTTCATTTTAATTTCTTTTGTATTTAAATGCACAATTTCTTATGAAACATCAAATGATTGTTCGTTAAAAAAGAGTGTTCAAAACTTGAAAGGTTGAAACTAAGAAGGTGTTAACTTCGACGGCCAATATTTAATAATTAAAATGCAATTATTTTGAGAAAGCAACCAGTTTTTTCCCATTTAATAAAGCAAAATTTTGGAAAGATCGTTTTTTCATGTGCATATGAAAAAATGGAATTGTATTATAATTATCAAAAGGTAAAAAAATTTAGTTGCAATATTCAAAATTTAGTATACAACGTGCAATAGTTAAAAGTTTATGACCCGATTAGTGTAACTCAAAAATTTTATCTATTTTACAATTTAATCTTCGGTCTTTCATAACTTATGAAATGACCTTCTTTTAAGAGACGGACTCATTTAATAATTTAAAATAACGTTTCAATATTTTTCTTTTTTCTTTTTTCTGTTTCTTTTCTTATTCTCTTTTTCTTATTATTTTAGGTTCCATTATAATATTTAAGGACATTTTGTACTGTTGAAATATTTTATCTTTCATTCTTTAATATTTCAAGATTATTCTCTTCTGGTGGATTCTTGAACTAAAATCCTAGGGTTTGTGCTTGCGAACCATTGATTGTTCTTAGGGATTATTGCTGGCGGGTCTTACTGATTTTCTAACTTCATAAATTGCATGGTAGCCCTATCACTCCTTATATTTATATGGAAAATTTTATTTTAGCATTATACCCTAATACTCCCCCCTCAAACTTTACTAGGTACAATAATAGATAAATTGGTACGACGTTTACAAAAGAAGTCACTAGAAAGACCTTTAGTAAAAATATCAGCAACCCGTAATAGTGTATGAACATATCTAACACGAAGACTTCCATGTGCAATCATCTCAAGAACAAAGTCATAATGCTTGCTAGGATCAAGGTGAATCAGATTGACAGCAAGATATGTGGTAGAAACACTATCACAATAGAGTGTAACGAGATGACAAAAAAAAATCCCAAATCAAGAAGTTGATGCAGCCAAATTGTTTCACCCACAATGTATGCAACAATTCTATATTCAGTTTTAGCTAAGAATTTAGAAACTGTAGGTTATTTTTTAGAGCGCTAAGAAATCAAATATTTCCCAATAAAAATGGTATAGATATGGTTTCAAACATATCATTTATTATAATTTTCTTAGTTTAGTACTTTTAGGCGGTCAACACTATACTCTTTTTTCCACTGGATTTTTTTAATTATAATGTGATCATTTTATTTTATTTTTTATTATTATAAATAAAGCCCATAAACTCGGCCATATTAGCTTTGAAGATTTTTGGTTATATTCTAATTTAGGTTTTAGAATATTTATTTTGATTTGATCAAAATTAGATTTGGTAAGTTTAAATAAGGTATATTTATTCAAGAATTCATCCAATATTCATATTGATTTATTGGAATGAATATGGTCATCATTTAGATTTAAATTAGGTATTATAGTTAGATATGGTTTTACCTTCTTAAAGCTGACATAAGTCAT
Organism: Rubia balearica; assembly: GCA_032355405.1. Classification (NCBI taxonomy): domain Eukaryota; kingdom Viridiplantae; phylum Streptophyta; class Magnoliopsida; order Gentianales; family Rubiaceae; genus Rubia; species Rubia balearica. Next base: position 3,733 of record JAULKJ010310270.1, on the reverse strand, counting down.
TCCAGTTTTTAACAAGAGTTACCAAATCCTTGTCTAATTTGTATTCTTGAAAGCCACACCTACGTACTATAAATAAGGGATGGTTTTCAACATTTTAAGTACCTTTGACATCAGCATTTTTCATTGTTGCTTAATCTTGTGGGTTAATTAAGTATCAATACCCTTTGTGTTACTAATTCTGCGGGCTATTTTAGTGAACAAAGAACTCTTTATTTGTGAGCTAATCCCGCGGGATAGTTAGCTAGTAAATTTTTGAGTTGCATCAACCCCGAGTGCTAGTTGGTGATCAATTCATGCGATCAGTTAGGGTTTGCAAATTCCATAATTCGATCAAAGATTTAAATTTTGCAATCCATAGTTTTCGCAAGGAGATTCGTATCAGAGCAAAGAAAAAGTTTCTGCAGCCATCGTACCAGTCAGAATCAGTTGGTATTGTAAGGCGTTAACAGTTGGTACCTTTATTTATGTTATTTTCAATAGTAGAAATTTTAAAAAATAGAATTCGGCTGCCAGTCAATACGCCGTTGCCTCTTAGATTCAAATATGCTTACCGCTCAGCTTCAGCCACCGATCACTGTCGCTCAAGTTCAGTTTTGATGATTGTTGCTGACATTGCTCCGACTAAATCCACCACCGTTGCTCTGACCGAATCCACCGCCATTGAAGTCGTCGACCAGCAGGATCTTTGTCGCCGTTCTCTTGGTATATTTAGTTCTCCGACCATTTCAGCTAGGATAATCTCATCTCGCCAGCACACCGAAAGTTCATAACGTAGTCCTAGTTCAGCACAGGACACATCTTCGTAAAGAAGAAGTCGGGCGCATGTTTTCACGTGCACGTTGCTCTGAACGAGCGTCTGACACACGCTCAAGGCAAGGTTCAGTATTTCATCTCACAAGATCGACCAATATATCGTGGGTTGATAAGTTTCTCGTGAGTTGATAAAATTTTTGTTAGTTCAGTTCCTCGCCACTGGTTCTTTAATTAGCGATTCATAGCTACATTAGCATCCCAGTCACTACCCAGTCAACGTCCAATCACCGTTTATTAGCAGGAATTCGTGGGGATGGTGTGTGACGTTTATCTCCATTTAGTTTTGATGATAGTTGATGTTTCAATTATGAAACTTTTCGACCATAGAGGGAATGATACGATTTTAAAAATATAATTTATTATAATTTTCTTAGTTTAGTATTTTTAGGAGGTCAACACTATTCTTTTTTTCACTGGTTTTTTTAATGAGGTAGTGTGATTGTTTTTAGTTATTTTTTATTATTATGAATAAATCCCATAAATTCTGCCATGTTGGCTTAAAAGAGTTTGGTTATATTCTAATTTAGATTTTAGAATATTTAGTTTTGATTTGATTAGAAATATATTTGGTAAGTTTAGATAAGGTAGATTCATTCAAAAACTAATTCAATATTAAAATTGATTCACTTGGGTGAGTATGGTCATCATTTACATTTAAATAAGGCATTATAGTTAGATATGGTTTTACCTTCTTCAACCTGTCATAAGTCATTCTAGTTTCTAACAAGAGTTACCAAATCCTTGCCTAACTTGTTATATTCTTGAAGGCCACACCTATGTACTATAAATAGGGGATGGTTTTCAACATTCAAATTACCTTTGACATTATTACCAATAAAAAATTCAGATTTTTTAGTTTATACTCTTTGCTTGCGAGCATTTTTCATTGTTACTTAATCATGCAAGTTATTAAGTACGAACACCCTTTCTATTACTAATCATGCGGGCTAGTTAGTGAAAAAAATAACCCTTTATTTTTTAGCTAATCCTGCGGGTTAGTTAGCGAGCAAATTTTGAGTTGCATCAATCCCGAGGGCTAGTTGGTGATCAATTCGTGCAATCAGTTAGGGTTTGTGAATTCCTTAATTCGGTAAAAAATTTAAATTCTGCAATCCAGACTTTTCTTAAAGATATTCGTATCATAGAAGATTAACGAGTGTTAGGAAAACTAGCCCAATCGATATTAGAAAAACCACCATTAACACAACAGGGGAGTTTGTTGAGTGAAGGAGAAGACCAAACTCCAAGGTACCTTGAAAATACATGAAACATTGTCGAATATTGCAATGCAAGAACCACACTACGATGTTCCATGGGATCAACATGAAGGTCCCCATCAATAGAGGACAATGTGTACAAATTTAACAGTATAAAGATGAAATTTCTCTAGTAAATCAGACACATTTCTGTTGGGACAAGAGACCAGAAGGAGTACGCGATATCCAAATACCTAGAAAATAATGGAGATCCCCCAAATTCTTCACATCAAACTGGGATGAGAGGAGAAAAATAAGTTTATGACTTGAGCAGAATTACTACCCATGAGAACAATATGATCATGATATTTTAAAACAAACATAGAGGTGTCACAAATACTGCATGTAAAATCAATTGATAGTAATTAACTGATGTAATGAGAAAACTAAACTAGAGGATCTTGTTTCAACCCATATATATAGACTTACATAAGCGACAAATGTAATTTAGCTTTAAAGGATACGCGAAACTTTCGGGTTGGCGCATGTAAACTTCCTCATTTAAGGAACCATGCGGGAATGTATTTTTAACATCTATTTGACGAATAGTCCAATTAAAAGGGACAACAATAGTACGAACTAGCTAAATGCACAGTAGTAGGCTTCACAACAAAACTAAAAGTTTCAAAATAATCAATGTATGATTGCTAAAAATAGTAAGTTTAGTTCGAATCGTTCCACAAACCCATCAAAATTGTATTTAATTTTATATACTCATTTTCAATTAAGTACGTGATGATTGTAGTCAAAAGGTATCATACTCATGCCACTATGCTAGCTAGGGCTAGATCTAAAGCTTTCCACTAAACGTTTAGAAACAGATTATTACAAACTTGGATCCAAGATTATAATGATCTTGCTATTAAGGAATAGTGGTATTTAGCAATATTATTTGTAATTGTAATTAGATTAGAATTCCTTTTCTAGTCTGTTATAGGTCTTTTGTACAAGTATATAATGTACCCAAGATGATGAATACAAACACGCAATTATTACCCCGTAAATATTCTTCATGGTATCAGAGCCTAAAATCCTGAAAACCTAAAGAAAATTTTCGTTCTCTTCCGAGCAGCAGCCGCCGCCGTCGACCGCGCTGCCACCGCCACGCCGCCGTCTCCAGTCGAACGCCGCCGCTGCTCACCGTGCTTTGCCTTCGCTGCTGATCTCCTGCCGTCCGCTGATCTACCGCTTTCGAAGTCGTGCCACACGCCTCCACCGCTTCGCCGAGCGCCATCCGCCGATCGTAGCTCGCCGTGCTTCTGTCACCGACGCCGTCTCCGATCTGCCGTCTCCGATCTACTGCCGATCAGACACCACCGGTTGTCCGCTGCCAGTCGCCGTCTTGTGTGTGTAAACACGCGTTACCGTACCCAATCACGCACCGCTGCATCTTCGTTGCTCACCTACTTTTACCGTCGATATACTTCCGGCCGCTGATCCACAATAATGTATGCTTCCGGTTCTGATTTCGATGCTGCTGAACAAGCTCGTATCACTGCTGAAACCGAGTCTGCTAAATTACAAAACCTCAGCGCCAGTGATGTTATTGCAGCTTTGTTAAACAGTTGCAATTGCAATCTGGCACTGGGGGTGCTATACCTACGGGTCGTACCATGCAAGACCCATACTTCCTCAGTACGTCCAACGGCCCGGGTTTGTCGATC
>JAULKJ010310252.1:0-11000 GCA_032355405.1 Rubia balearica | reverse complement strand
GAAGGAAGGGATATCACCTGCAGAGGGAGTCAAGTACAAGGCTAGAGTTGTTGCTAGAGGTTTCAGTCAGAGAGAGGAAGTAGACTACAATGAGATTTTCTCGGAGGTCAGTTTACAATTTTTTAATCAAATTTTTTAATCAGTTTACAATTTTTTATTTTCTCGGTGCTAGAATGAAATCACGAGAAAAGATGGAAGACCATCCTGTAAACACACAAAATAATCCCACCAAACGTATCTTTCTCTTTCAAGAATTAAAAAATGAGTATCGAATCTTGTTGGTTCATCAGCGACCTTGAATCCAATCCACTGGAAAAGAGTTTTGCATTAGAATCTAATCCAACCTTTGCATCCAATCAGCCAGAAAGAAGCTTCGAAATTTACTACCGCCGACGCCATGAATCAGCTGGCCTTGCGTGCTTCACTGGCGACCTTGAAGCTCATCCATAGAGCAAATAGGGTAATTCAAGTAACCCCACCGCATTTGAATCCAATTAATAAACATCAAAATAAACTTCATCGGCGGGGTTGAAGAAGCACAACAACCACAATAGGCCAACCGACGGGGTTGAATTGGGGGCGTTGAAGAAGCACAATAGCCCATCGTCTTCTTCCCAAATTTTGCATTTCTATCATTTTCCTTTTTTATTTTCTTTTTTCAAATCCAAGGATAAAATGGCCATCTCATTAAATTCCGGTCAAACTTCCGGTTGAATTCAATTGTCAATGGCGTCCAGAATTAGATTAGCACATACATCTTAAAGTTAGGGCTAATTTGACACTTTCTCATTTTGCAGAGTAATATTGACATTTTCAGCCTAAAGTTAAGGTCATTTTAGCACTTTACTCAAGATCAAATACAAATAGTAACATATCAAACGTAAATTATAAAAAATCAAATGCAGATAGTAAAAGTATATAACACAATTGAAAAATAAAATTTTGGGTTTGTTATTGGGTTCTGTAAACATAGATTTCTTACTTGGTTGATATGTTTATGGTCTTGATTCTTTAAATTACATTTAACTAGTAACACATCAAATCAAACTCTAAACCATGAAATTGAATAACTACACTAAAATAGACACAAAATTTAAATAGTTAAATATCAAATAAAAACACTAAAAATACACTAAATTATAGTTAAACATCAAAACAAATTCTAATGTATAGATGTCCGGTGATTCATATTACTTTATGTATTTTACGGATGAACATGTAATATTAATATTTTTTTACGCAAGACATAAAACAACAAATACTGATAACTCAAAATTGAATTAATTAAATGAATTGTCACTGTCACGACAAAAAGATATAAAATTAGCTTATAAAAGTAAAACCTTTAATTTAAGTTTTACGTCATCCTGTGAAAATACCAATCGCCATGACTATCGAACCATTAAAAATCCCAGTACGAAAAGGGTAAAATACCTAAATCAACCTTAAACATCAATAACAATCTAGTGTCTCGGCTCTAACAAATAAACAAATATTTATAAAACATCATCTTAAACAATAGATCCCAAACAATCAAATTCTAATTTTTTTCCTGACTTGTTTTCCTTCGTTGTTTGCTTATTCACAGACTTGCCTTCTCTCCTTCTTGTTTTGAAGACGATGGCTCTTCTACTCCATCAACGCACAGATCAAAAGGACGACTATGGTTCTCTGTTCAAGGGAACACCTTCAGAGCATGGTTCCTCATACCATTTTTTTATTAAATCATCAATGGCATCGTAGAGCTCTGACATGGAAAGTATTCCTGTTACAGAAATTAAAACATCAACATCTGTAATTTAAACATCACAATAGCTCACATAACATCACTAACAACTACATTGAGAAACATCAAATACAGTTTTTAAAACATCAACATCAAAATTTAAAAACATCAATAGTGTACACTAAAATATCAAAACAACAAAACTGGATATCAGTTGCATACTTCAATGTTAAAACATCACAAGCATCAAACACTGAAATTATAACATCACACCAATACACATAACAATACTTAAAACCTAAAACATGAAGCATCAAATAGAAAACGAGAAACATCAACAATTATATCGAAAACATCACATTTGAAAAATAATAAAACTTACAGTTCCTAATTCATTCTTGATAGAAGCAACAGTGAGAAAGTATTCTTTGACACCTAAAAAATTGGAACAACAAAACAAAAATTAGCACAAATCGTAAAAAACCCTAAGATATCACACAATCAAAGTTGGACATCAGTTGCACACTTAAGCATGAAAACACCACAAGCATCAGACGCTAATATTAAAACATCACATACAATAATAAAAAACACCAACATATGAAATTAAAAAAACACAATAGCACACATAAAATGATTGACAACTACAGTGTGAACATCAAATACAGTATTTAAAACAATAACCACAATATCTAAACTATCACATCTGAAAAATAACAAAACTTACAAATCCTCATTCCTTCTTGATTGCACCAACAATGCGCAAGCTTTCCTAGATATCTAAGAAAACAACAACACCACAAAAATTACCACAAATCTTAACAACGCCCTAAGATATCACACACAATCAAATACAACAAAACTGAACATCAATTGCACACATAAAACACTACAAGCATTGGTGAGCATCGTTTTACTCACCAAATATGTGCAAACTCAGGAAAATACTAATTAGTACAACGGTAAGCAAGGTCGATCCCACGAGGAGCAAAAATCAATCATTTCAATTTTTCCAACTAATTCAGAAAACTCTTTGGTGATGCTACCACGCCTTAATTTTTGAAAATGATTTCTAAGACTAAAATCGCAAATCATGAATGTAAAATGAGAAATAATATATTTAACTGATATCGGCTAAGAATAACTCATGCTAGTTTATATCGAACCTAGGAGCAATAATAAATCAATTCTTACATTCTATCGGTTATAGGGAAGCATGTACGCTTAACCTCCCCAATTCTTTCTTAATTTATCGACGCTTAATCAATTATAATTAACTAATTGTTTCCCTTACCAAAATATCCCTAGAAAGTATTCGCTAAACTAGAACACATCTTCAAAGCATTAGGAATCAAAAGAACTCGATATAGCAATTACCTAAGTATCTGCAAGTAGCCATGCACACTCAATCATTCAATATCTTGTTATTACAGTCTTAGCTAGTTAGCTGTTTTTCACAAGATTGTACCACTTACTAATCTCATCAAACAATTACGTATAGGCGGAAATTAGATAGCAGTATTCTATAAACATTCAAATTGATCAGACTTATATATATTAGAAATAAAATTCAACCAAGAACAATCAAGAACATGTAAGAATCAATTATAAAGTAATTTGGCCTCACAATTTAAAACTGACATTCGTTATTCTCTTCCGATATGTAAATTACCTACTCATAATAATTAAACTAAACAAATAAATAATATAAACACAAAACATAATATAATAAAATAAGAATGAAACTAAAATAATCAAAACCAGGAATTTGGTTGCGTGATCAATGGTGCGGAACCAAATAATTGTGACTGCAGATCTTCAAAAACTTCAAACTAATGGTGCGTGAATAATGTCCGCCATACTGAATATCTTCAAAACCCAAAAAACTAATGTCTGCATAAAAACTGAATAATAACTGGATGTCTGCTACCGAATGAATCCTAAAACTGATAGTATAAGTCTTGCGTCTATGTACCAGACGCGTGTCCGAATTCTGGCAAAATATCTTCCTTTCCAAATTTGAATTCTAATCCTATCCTTATCTATTAAGAAATAAAATCAGAACAAATCTCCAGAAATATCTCATAAATATCTCTTCAAATCATCAAGAATATTCCATAATCAGCTCCAACTATCTCCAAACACGGCTGTACACGGCCAAACATTCTGCGAAATTAATACTGCCATCTTTTCTGCCATAATTGACTCCATTGCTCCTCAAAGGCCCACCTAAACCCAAAACCTGTAATCTGTGATAAGTAATACATAAAGTACACATTAATCTAGAAAAATTACAAATAAACCCCAATAAAAAAATATTATACACATCAAGCATCAAATACTGAAACTAAAATGTCACACCAACACAGATAACAATACTTAAAAGCTAAACATGAAACATAAAACCTGAATCATCAACAACAATATTTAAAACATCACATCTACAAAATAACAAAACTTTACAGATCCTCTTTCCTTCTCGATTGTAGCACCAGTGGATAAACATTCTTACATATCTAAGAAACAACAAAAACAACACAAATTGCCACAAATCGTACCAAAATCCTAAGATATCACACACAATCATAATTGAACATTAATTGCACACTTAAGCATGAAAACACAAGTATCAAACGCTGAAATTAAAATATCTCACCAAGATAGATAACAAAACTGAAAGCCTAAAACATGAAACAACAAGTCGAGAACGAGAAACATCAATAACTGTATCTAAAAAATCATGGCAGAAAACTTACGAATCCTCCTTCCTTCTCAATTGCAGCAGGAGTGAGACAAGACTTCTTAAACATACAAACAACAGCAACAACACAAATATTGTCACAAATCCATCAGAACTCACAAAATACAAAAAAGAGAGAAATCCCCAAATATTACTCACTATAACCTACACAAACCCTAGAATATCACATGAACAAAAGAAAGTAAACAAAAATTGAAAAAACAACAAAAATATGCATAAAAATCTGAGCAAAGACATTACCTTCGAAGATAAACACGAAACAAAGGTTGTATTGTGTTCGGCCACCGGAAACCAAAGCTAAAACCGGAAAATTCACCGAAAAATGAAGCACATCTTCTCTGCGTTCATCGCAAATCACTGTACACATGAAATATGGAAGAAAATAGAGAAAAGGAGCGGTCGAATTAAAGGAAAAAAGAGGTTGAAAATAGAGAAAAAAGAAAAGGGAGGGAAGAATGCAGAAGAAGAAAATGAGAGGAGAGAAAATGTGAGAAAATTGTGGGAGAAGATGAAGAAATATTGATTTTTATACCTGGAGTTAAATGTAAAATAACAAAATTTCACATCCAGATCCTGGACTTTTAAAACTTAAATGAGAAACCCTATGCTGAATTTTTTACAATTTAACCCTTGGTCTTATAGTAAGACCGTCGTATACAAGGATTTGTCTTGTTCCAAAGGTGCACACACATGTCCTGTCTTTACTTATAAATATGTCCACGTGATTAAGTTTTTAAATATATATATAAACCAATACATTTGCAAACTCAATCAAACACACTCTCTTTGTCCCAACTCTATTTGCACGGGTTTCTATTCATTTTGTCTAACTTTATTAAGTAAAAAAGTGAATTTCAAGTAATATGTAAGATAATATATTATCATGTGCGATTTCATTAGAATCGTGTTAACATCTATTTTTATAATATTAATTATATATCCTTTATAAATATGCACAATTAAATATATTAATGGTCAAAATTGGTTCAGGTCAATCTAAAAAAAAAATCAAATTTTGCAAATAGAGCTGGCATAGAAGAAGTATTTTTAATTTACTGTGCTTTCATAAATATTAGGTTTATAACCATGTGTGAGTGAAAATTAAAAAATATATTACAAGATTTCCGAAAGGAAAAAAATTCTTGCTACCTCCTAGCAAATCCTTCAAAGTTAAGATAAAAGCAAAAGACATTTGCAAGGTTCTCATTACCTAAAATGGAGCCCTTTGTGCAACGGCGTGATTCAAGTTGAAGAGTGTACTGCAGAAGACATCAAAACGAACGTTCCAGTGATGATTCCATCTCATGCGAGGCCCTCTCATGGTGAGACCAAGGAGTAATATATAAAATAGTCTCAAATGTAGGGTTAAAATATAATAATTGATAATTCGGGGTCAAATGTAAAAGGAAGCGTAAATTTAGGGACACAATTGCAAATTTTTGAAATAACAGATTTGAGTCACCCCCTTCTTCTCAGGGAAACCCTAATCGATGATGGTGTCTCCATCGCTGGTGCAATTGGCTGGTCTGCCTCCACCATCTATGCCTTCATTGCACTCTGCGTCGTCAGCGCAACCGGTCTTCGCCTTCAACCACCATTTCATCATCCATCGCAACTGCCATATTCATAACTTCTCCGCCACATCGCATCGTATCGCTTTAATCTTTGGCTGCAGGCATTCGAGACCGATCGGCCATTCTGGCATTTAATGTTTAAACACATCATAACAGACTATGTTCATAAGGAGTTTTCCTTGCAGGAACAAAGTCTTCATTGACAAAATTTTGGGAGGGGCCAGAGACCTGGGATTCATCAATGCTTTCTTTAGTGTTGTTGTCAGGGTTAGATTGACGGGGTTTGGCTTCAACGTCATCATCGTGAGGGTTCGATTCAAGAGGAATTTGCAGTGACGCGTCGGTAGGGTCGAATTTCTGGTAGTTAGATTTTGGCCGGGAAGGATTAGGCGCGTCGGTAGGGTACAAATTCCATCAGGCTCCAGTTTCTATTGGAGGGAAACAGGTCAAAATCAGGTCAAGCATGGGCTGTAAAGTTAAATGTTTCGGGCTGTAATCACATCTAACTAGTTACACATCAAATATAAAATAAATAACATCAAATAAAAATCTAAATCATCAAATTATATAATATAGTAAAATAGATATCAAACTAAAATATTTAAACATCAAATAAAAATCTTAACCTTCAAATTATTATAATATAGTAAAATAGGCATCAAACTAAAATAGTTAAACTTCAATAAAAGAATACTAAAAATACACTAAATTATAGTTAAATATCAAAATAAATTCTAGTTTATAGATGTAAGGTGATTCGTATCACTTTATATATATTACAGATGAACAAGTTATTTTAATAATTTTTTACGCTAGAAAAAAAATCAAACAAAGATAAATAATAATCGAATTAATTAAATAAATCATCACTAGCACAAAAATTGAAAATCTTTAATTTATGTTATACGCCAACTTATGAAAATGTCAAAGTCCATAACTATGGAATCATTAAACATCATGCCGTACAAAAGGGTTAAAATGCCCTAAAAATCTCTAACATAAAAATTGAAAAAATCCAAATCAACCTAAGACATCAACAACAATCTAGTATTTCAACACTAACAAATAAGCCAATATTTACAAAATATCATTCTCACACAATACATTCCAAACAAGCAAAATCTATTTTTTTCCCCTGACTTGTTTTCCTCCGTTGCTTGCTTATTCATAGACCTGCATTCTCTCCTGCTGGTTTAGAATAAAATGGCTCTTATACTCCATCAGCGTAATGAGCAAAGGTTATTTTTCAATCCTCTATTTAAGGGAAGTTAGGTAACACCTTCGGGAACATGATTCCTCATAGAATTTTTAATATCTCATCAATGACATCGTAGAGCTCTAGCTTGAAAAGTAACCTTGTGAAATAACCATAAAACATCACATACAGTAATTGAAACATTAATATTTAAATTAAAACATCACAATAGTACACATAGCACGGACTGACAATTACATTGAGAAATATTAAATGCAGTATTTAAAACATCAACATCAAAATTTTAAAAACATCAACAGTACACAATAAAATATCAAAAGAACAAAATGAAGATTAGTTTCATACTTAAATATGAAAACACCACAAGTATCAAACACTATAATTATAACATTACACCAACACACATAAAAATACTTGGAGCTTGAACATGAAAGATCAAAGTAGAACCTGAAACATCAAAAACAATATCTAAAACATCACAGCTAAAAAAAAGAAAATTTATAGTTCCTACTTCATTCTCCATTGGAGCAACAGTGGGAAAGTGTTCTTAGACATCTAAGAAACAACAACAATAACACAAAAATTAGCATAAACAGTAACAAAACCCTAAGATATCATACACAATCAAAATAACAAAACTGAACATCAATTGCACACTTAAAACACTGTAAGCATCAAATATTGAAATTAAAACATCACACCAACACAGATAACAGTACTTAAAACATAATAATCAAACATCAAACATAGTACTAAAAACATCAAAAAAGGTATCTAAAACATCATATTTGAAAAATAAAAAAAATTACAGATCATTTTTCCTTATCGATTGCAGCAACAGTGGGTAATCGTTCTTTGACATCTAAGAAACGGAAACAACAAAACAAAAATCAGCAAAAATCGTAAAAAAATCCTAAGATGTCACATACAATAAAAAATGAACATCAATTGCACACTTAACCATGAAAACAACACAAGAATCAAATGCTAAATTAAAACATCACACCAACACTAGTAACACTAATTAAAACCTAAAACATCAAACAAAAAATGAGAAATATCAATAACAACATCAAAAACATCACTGTTGAAAATTAAGAAAACTTACAAATCCTCCTTCCTTCCCCACTGTAGCAGCAATTAGGCAAGTATTCTTAGACATCTAAGAAACAGCAGCAACAACACAAATATTAGCACAAATCCGTAAGAACAACTCGCAAACGTAAAAAAAAAAAGAGAAACCCCAAAATATTACTCAGTATAACATACACAAACCTAAGAATATCACATGAACCAAAGAAAGTAAACAAAAATTGGAAAAAAAACAACATATGCATAAAACCTCATAGCGAAGATATCACCTGCGAAGATAAACATAAAACGAAGGTCGACTTGTGTTAGATCGCTGGAAATCGAATCTAAAACTTGTGAAATTGTCAGAAAATGAAGTGGAGCTTCCTTGCGTTCTTGAACATCACTGTGCGCGATGAATATGGAAGAAAATGGAGAAAAAGTACGGTCCAATCGAAGGAAGGAAGATGTTGAAACACAAAGAAAGAGGAAAATAGGAGAGAAGAAGAGCATTTACGTAGAAAAAAGTAGAGGAGAGAGAAGATGTCAGAAAAATGTGGGAGAAAAGAAGAAAGATGGATATTTATACCTGGACTTTAATGTAAATTAACAAAATTTCCAATCTAGTCCCTGAACTTTTAAAACTTCAATTTGAAACCGTGTACTGAATTCTTTGGAATTTATTCCCTGGTCTCACTAGGAGATCGTTTCATACAATATTTTGTCTCCAGTGAAACCAGATAACTACAATCCAAATTCCCTTCGATTTTTCACTGTGCATCAAAGCACAACCACTACAATCTTATCATTAGGAAAATGAGTCCTGGTTTAGAAAAAAAATTCCCATTTGGGAACGGCAATGTACATTTGAAAAAAAGGAGAGTGCATGAATCACCATTAACGGCTCTGTTGCATGGTGGTTATGGATGTTTTCTTCAGAACTGCCGTCAATCCTATATTTTGAACTTGGAACATGTTTTTTGATAGTCATGTTGACGCTAGACGACTCCAAAAATATGCTAGATGGTGCTTGGTGAATAATAACTGTATAATCCATGACGGTTGGGCTTCCGCATTAAAGTGTCGTACAATGGTTTCGCTGTTTAATTTTGTGCACTCCCTAGGGAAATTTCAAATTCAAAAGACTTTTCTGGAGTGCACCAAAGTAATTAGTGGCAGTTGAACCATCGTCTAAGAAATTTTACAAAAAATATGCACTAAAACTTAATATTTTAAGGCAATTTCAGGGCATTGACAGAAGAGGTAACCCCCCTCAGAAGTGCATTCTTGAACACGCGTCCGAAGTTGAAACGAGTGTTTGGTGCGCAATAAAGTAAGAAACTGTATTTCTTATTGTAAATCCAGCTGCTCCAATATTTCCAGAGTAGCGGCGAAATTTGTGGCAACCTTTTATGACAATGTTTTCCAGCGATAAATTAAAACTGAACAAAAATGTGAAATAAAATTATATCAAATTTATATTTATTAATAGTGGGTAATTTCTTTCTAGTATTTAGGGTTGTAACGAATCCACACAAATTAATAAATTTGAGGGTTAGCAACAACATTTTCGGTGCTATTTGTGATGATATCTGACGATGATTATTAAAACCAGTAATTTTCAAACTTAGTAAAAAATATCAATTTATTTTAATTACTTTTTGTATAAAAACATAAATTTTGCTGCATTCCTAGGTCAAAAGGAAAACATAAATTTTTGTTTCTAGATTTTAAAAAACTTTAGTTTTTAAGTAATCAGTTTTATAGGGATCCCGACCCTTTCCTATTCAAGATCATTTGTTGCCAAAAATGGCTTACATCAAATGATGCCTGAAGGCATGCATCAAGTAGTGTCTGGAGGCTTACATTTGAGGCACAAAGTAGATAGTACAATTCAAAACTAAGGTGTCAAATGGCAAAAACAGAGATACACAAAGGCACTAATGGATAATACACTATTAAGCAAAGGCCAATGTGCCAAATCAAGGGGTTACCACTGTGTAGTCATCGTGTAGCCCCAATAGAATCGACCCAAAACTACTATCAGAACCGATCACAGTAAAGTATCAAATGAAATGCACACAGAAAATTCCATCCACACTTTTGATCAAACATCCTAGGCAATCAGAGAAAAATAAATGAAGCTCCCTAACTAAAGATATAGTATGTCTCCACTAAACCCATAAAGACCATTTCCCTTAACTAGGAAATAAAAACAAGTTATTTTAATTGCCAAAAATATTTTCCGTCAGGGTATTGAAAACCCTGATTGGGAAGCCGTCATCGTTCCTCTCAAAGATAGTATTTATAAGCCCTAATTGTGACTAACTACTAGAAAGTAGATCATAGCAAGTCGGGGTCGTCCGCGAGGAAAAACAGGTTTTATCGAGTATTAAAAGTAGTTAAAAAGTACACGAAGATGTCACTCTACGTGTGTGGTAACGAAGTTGGGGGGTTTTGATTTTAGAAAACATTAAAAATACTTTAAATAGATAAATTACCCAACAATTAGAGAAAAAAATATAACTACGAACACACTAGCACGGATGATGTAATTAAGATGATAACTAGTCTTGGCGCAATTGGTTTACATTTCCAGTCATCCTTTGATCATCGATTAATTAACCTATTTTTATGCATTAATCACATATT
>JAULKJ010310242.1:0-11001 GCA_032355405.1 Rubia balearica | reverse complement strand
TATATGGAAAAATATTTAAAGAAGTGCAGGGGATTAGTATAATTCCGGTATGTTTTCTTACGTACTTATTTCCTATGCGTAATGCCTGTCACATGTGGCATATAACATTCAATTTAATACTTGTTTCAGCAATTTCCAAAGATCGGACACCTTTGGGGAAACAGACAGTAAGCCTCATTGCTCTTAGTTGGGTTCGTATTTAGCAAAAAAAATTCCCCACTGCACGACTCAATTGCGTGTCAAACAAGGAATAGAATCCATTATTGGATAAGTTTATGTTCATATGTGTACCATCACTTACTATCTCTCTTTATGAAAGGTAAATCCCCAACGTTCGATACACATCTCCATGAAACATTATGTTCTCGTATCTTATGTAGGTTCTGCCACCACCATTTTTCCCACCGTTAACCACATTCCTCTGCTCCATCACATAGTTAATGTACATTTGATCATATTCAATTCCTTCTTCGTACAAGATTGTTATTTACGACCGATGAATTGTTATTGTTGGGAAATTGTGTATTATAAATCGGTGCACCAGTTTATTGCATTTTGGCTGAAAACCGTGAGTTTGTGGAAATGTTTGTTGTTGTAGCTAGATGGGTCCATATAATCATCCTAGGACTGTTTCACTGTTTGTAGCGAAGTATTAGAGCAGCAGCACAAAGCTGCGGTCAGCGCCCAATTCGAGTGTTGTGCTGCCCAAATCGAACTCCTAGAGCAGTTGCGGTCAGCGCCTAATGCTAGTTTTGTTTTTCCAAAATTGACCTAATAGAGCAGCTAGTGCCCAATTTCGTATCTCTTTTTGCCAAATTAAAAAAATAGATCAGCTGCGCGCAGCTGCGGTCAGCGCTTAATAACAATTGAAAACTAAAAATTGGTGCCATATTTTTAACCAGTGCGCTCAAAATTGCAACGTTGTTATAAAACCGGTGCCAAAACCTATAAACCGGTGCCACAAACAATAACAAATCTCCCCCTATTACCGGTGTGATAAAATCGGTGCCAAACAATTAAAATCGGTACCGTCACAATAACCATTTCAACCCCTAGCACCAGATTTTCTGACCGGTGCTAAATCTTCTCATCGCCAACGTGGGCACCGGCCTTTTAAAACCAATGCCCAATTAAAACCGGTGCTATATGTAGCACCGATTTCCAAAAAATTGGTGCTAAAACTTTTCAACGGCTACATGGCCACTATTTTTTCCAAACCAGTGCGCATAAAAAAACTAGTGCAAATTGTAGCACCGGTTTTCACAAAATCGGTAAAAAAAAATTCATCGGCTACTTGGGCACCGATTTTTTGGACCTCAAAAAGCTAGTTCTAGGGCCAAAAAAACCGGTGCCAAAGGGTTTATAATGTGGTTGTGTATATATGTCAAATGTGTAATGTTTATTAGGTGTAAAGTCATTGGTAAGGAAATTGCGCATTAAGAATTTGCACGAATAATCTTCTTTTCAGAATCAGCTGAAGAAGATTCGAGAATCTTATGTTTCTGGAGGTTGTTTTATTTTTTTTATATATATGTCGTATTTCATTTATGTTATTATGTCTTTCATTTTTTATGCAACTGTGCTAATATTGTTTGTGATTTTTTTAGTTGTATAGTTGTTCCATTAGCACGTAGGTTCACTAGAATAAATGGTGTTGCAATTCCAGAGGTTTCAGTTATTGTTCCTAAGGAGACAAAGAAGAGGAAGTTAAAAGTTACATTACACAAGTTTAAAGATGGTGATGGTAGATTATCTCAAGATTTGAAAGATTTTGATTATGATACTTTGCTGAGCTTCGTATAAGTAGAGAATTGGGTTGTGTTGATAAGAATGTGGAAGGTGCGGGTTCATAGGTGGGTAAGGGTTCTAAAGTTGTTAAGGGTGAGGATTCACGGGTTGTTAAGGTGGCTGGGAAGTTAAGGGTTCTATTAAAGTTGAGCTAGTGAAGGAGGCCATAAATGAGGTTGAGGGTTCAATGGTTGCTGGAGTGTCTTGTGAAGTTAGTGCTGGTGTTGAAGAGGTTGGAGTTTATGTTCCTGTTTCTAATGAAGTTGATGTTAATAATGTAGTTTGTACATAGGTTGTTGGTATCATTGAAGGGTCAGAGGTCGTAGGTGCAAGCTCAGTTTTTGTTGAAGGTGGTTCTAATGATATTGAAGCTATTGTAATTGGTGGTGATTTTGGTAGTAAATCTATAGAGAAAAAAGTTGTTGAAAAAAGCTGATGCTGAAGTTGATGCGTATCTGGATGAATGTTAAGGCGACTTGGATGATTTAAACGGGAATGAAAGTGTACATGTTGGGGGAAGGATAATGTAGCTGATTTGGTAATGTTTTCTGAAGGACTGAATAAAATGAGAAGTTTTGACTTAAAAGCAAAAGTTGAAGAAGAGTGTGAAGGAAGAGGGTGGAAGTAAGTCTGTTGATGCTTCAATGAAGTCAAAGAATGAAGCAGTTGGTAAGTCAATTGTTGGACTGGTGAAGATGTCAAAGAAGATAGAAGGAAGTAAGGCCAGTGACTGACTGAAGAAGAATTCAAAGAAACAACATCCTGATTGTGATGGGTAGTCCTCAAATGGACAACAGGATGTTGTGAAAAAATCTGGTGTGAAAAGGAAAGCGGAGAACATGGTTGGTGAAACATCGTCTTTTTGAAAAATAGTTGTGGTTGAGGCCGGTGTTGTTGTTGAGAGAGGTCCTGTGAAACAACATCGCAATCGTCCGAAGAAGTAAGTTGTTGAACGTGTTAATGTGGAGGGTAACAAGTAAGTTTTATTTTCATTTTTGTTCATAGTGTTCTGCCAATATATTCATATTATGTATTTGTTTTATAAAATGTTGCATTTATTAGTATTCAAGTTTTATTTGTTATTTATACTATGCATGTCTTCAATTTCATACTTAATAAGAAACTGTATTTAATTTTTTACTTGTTGCCTATGTTAATATTCACATTTTATTTGTTACTTATACCTATCTAATTGTTGTTTTTCAAAAATTGTTTCTTAAAATATTATTTCAGAGCTTGTATTTATTTGATTAAATGTTGCACATGTTAATATTCATGTGTATGAAACTACATTCATATTGAATTTTGTGTTTTAGGTTTTAGGTTTGCTAAAAATTTGGTAGCAGTTACTATCCCGCAAAGCTCAAGGATGTAATCAGCTCCATCACCCCTGAGCAGAAGAGAGACGTTAAAGAAATAGTCTTTTGTAGGCAACTACACTTTGAAATAACATCACTTCCTATGGGATCATCTCTTGGCTGGTTGAGAGGTTTGACCATGTGGGCTCCCTTAAGGAATTAGCTAGCGACGGGTACATTATTAGTCTAGATGATGTTTATGATATCTTTTGTATTTCTCGAATTTCGGAATGTCATGTTGGTTTGGTTAAGAACAATGGGAGGGGTGTGTCTAAGCATATAGAGATCAGGGATAGATGGAGGGGTGAGTTGGGTGTTGATAACTATAGCCACATCACATCAAATAATCTTTTCTATGATATCATAAAACTGCGTAGTGGTGTGATCTGTTTAAAAAGGTACTTTGTTATGTATGTGATTTTTTACTTTATTGGCCCCGACTACAAGAAATTGGGTAGACATGAAGCTTGTGGGTGCTTTAGAAAATGTTGGAATCATTAAGCATCTTGACTGGTGTAGATTAGGGCTAGATCGTTTATGTGAGAGAGTGAGCAGTTTTAAACCTGATAGCAAAAATGTCTCGCTTGTTATTGGTTGTGTCTTTGAGTTATTGCTAGGGTATATGTGCATTTTCCCCTTTAGAGGTCAGTCTAACCATGTTAGATTGCCACTATACATGCATTGGTATAGCAAATCTTTGTTGAAGAGAGTTCATGTTCTAGAGAAGATGGGCTATGATAAAAGAGTTAAGGTTGATGGTGTGTATTTTTTTTAGCAAATATGGCAGGCTGAAAGAAAAAAGTGGGAGCCAGGAATCTGAGGTTTTTCGTACTCCAATTGTTGGTTATGATGACCATGCTCAAGAGTCAGGAATCATTTCATACCCCATTTCAAGTAATTTGATAACCAATGAAGATATTCATAAAGCTACCAGTAATGTAAGTCCATTGGTAAAATTCTAATTCTGATTTAAAACTAGTGCATGTTGTTTCTAAACTTATCATAGTTGTAATTTAATAGTGCAGTTTGTAGTTCGTATTGTTTGATTTATTTATTTTTTGTGAATTTTAGATTGTTTTTTGGATTAATGTTTGTGCATTTTTCAGCTTGTTCATAAGGTTTGTCTCATGTTCAAACAAGGCATACATGTTGTTATGCGAATTTTGGTGCAAAATCTTGAGAAAGCGAATGCTAGTCCCATGATGCAACCACATGTCTCAAATGAAGTTTTTTAGCATGGCATGACCCCACATGAAGTTATGGAAGACCCGAGAACACATGAGTTGGTTAATAAGATGGTTGGAAATTTCATGAGGAAAACCCGTCCTCATTTCCTATATTCTCCCTTGGGATTGATGGAATTGAAGATCCGTGCCTTTGAAGTTGAAGAATTCGTTTGATGTATTTGAATAATTATTTTTGGATGATTTGAATTTTCATGGATTGTAATCAATTTATTTTGAGACTGATTGGTTTATGGTTGAAACGATATTTTAGAATGTTATGGTTAATTGGTTAAGCGACTTTGAAATGATGTTTTTGAATTTTATGGCCGGAGGTTGTATGAAACAAACACATGTTGAATGTTAAGAAGTACTACTTTAATGCTTATTAATAACAAGTTTAACTTTAGTTATGTTACGTAGTTCATTTTTATAATGTACTGGACTTATAGGAAAATGAGTGCAATTTACAAATTAAGAAATCATAGTTGTAAGCCAAGTAATACTATATCTAATCAATGGTTTTCAGTGAAGTATTTCATATCACTGAATTTTATGTGATACAATTGGAAGCCATAAGTTAATAAGTTAAAGTTGTAAACCAACAAATACAGCTTGTTATCTATTATATTAAGTGTGATACAATCATTTAAGTTCATACAAATAATGCAATATATAGGTAAATTAATGAAATACGTATCCTAATTAATCCTACTTTTAAAGTGTCTTTACATATGGTATTTTTGTGCCCAATTCAGTAGTTTTCTTCCATGATTTTTTCTTTTCCAAGCCTGAATTTAGGCTTTTCCCTCTTCCTTTTGTCTTGACTTGGGCTGGATCAAGCACCTAAGGTGCACTTGTTATTCTGGAGTTGTAGTGGCTACTTGTGGTTGATTCTTCAATGACATTAGTCTTCAAAGCCAACGGTTATTATATTCTTGACACTAAAATAATGACAAAAGTGGAGAGACTGAGAACAAGTTGGAGAAGGGTCAGTATTCGCAACAATGTTTTGTACGTCTACGCATACGCTAGTGTACATGTACATGGAATAAAAGATGCATGAAACGAATATAAAAAATAATTAAATGGAATTATTACAGACTATCAAGTTATTACAACAAAGCGTTTTGACTAACAGATGAGAATAGGTAAGTGTATGTCGGGATGTTGGGGCTAGAGTGGTCGCATAACTACTAAATCCTATGTGTCCGATGTCTCCATCCTCCGCCCTCTGCCAATCCATCCCGACCTACCACTCTCTGCCACCCAAACTCACCCGTTTACTGATTGGCCAGTTCATTTAGAATCCGCACGAGTTGATAATTATTATTGAATCTTTTTACATTTGCGACATGAATAATATCGTTTATATTCACATTTGATGTCGTTTACATTCATACATTCATGCGCGTTGATGATTTGAGCGGTTAATCATACATTCATTCACATTTGATGTCATTTACGTCGGTCATGGGTATATTAGCACTTTTGAAAATATCCTTAGGTATATTGACACTTTTGAAAAACTGAGAATTATATTTGCACTTTTCAAAGAATTGAGGGTCATCTAAACACTTTACTCAAGAAAGTAAATTGACTGACTACATTGAACAAGTAGTGGAAGATACAATAGTAAAATAGAGTAAAATATGAAAATCTCTAGGACACATTTTAATGGAATGTAATTAGAAAAATTATATTAACCTGTATAAATGCATTTAAACATTCTAGATATTAACATTTTTTTAAAACAAAAACTTACGATAACAACACATTTTTATTTGCATTTAGTTTTGTTATACATAAATACTCATGAAGGGAAGAAAAAAAAATACAATAATACTTCTATAAATTCCACGATGGACTAAGAACTCCTCATTTGCATTTTATTTTTGCTTTTTAATTATGCATCCAAACAATTTATAAGAAAACATAAAATTTTATCCTAACTTCAAATCTTTACTTATTTCTCTTTTACTTAAGTGCTAAATAAATATAGAGAATGAGTGAAAGTATTATTCTTATATTATTAATTTATACGGGTGTTTCTAAATCTTACTGTCAGGAAATATCAATTCTGCCTGAGCAAAAACCCATCACCTTTGCTAGATGTGCACCATTCCTCCACCCGAAACTCATCCAACTCCGGTGCCCTGCTAACTCAAAGCACTCCCCCGGTGAAATCCATCCAACTTCGGCGAAATCCACCCAAACACAAGTCCAGATCCAGATTGGTTGCTCCTATGCTCCTAAGCATGCTTCTACACATCGTTGCCCACATGTTCATATCCAGACTGGTCGCTTGCTGCACACTTGTATAGATCGTTGACCACCAACTCACTAGCGCTAGATCCAAGCCGGTCGCTCAAGCCGATTGCGTGCATCATTAGTCACGCATTGACTCATGTGTGCAGTCAAAGCCTTTTTCATCCTTGATGTTACCTGATAAACATTAATATGCGTCTATATTTTAATGTCTATAAATATGAATTAATTTTGTCAGTATAGATTCTCGAAAACACCGAATATCAAAAGGTTCCCACCCTATTAATAATACCAATTAATTAAATATTATCAAAAATATATATCACCAAAAACATAATAAAAATATCGCAGTATATAGTGAATATTTTCACCCAAAACTTGGTGGCTGAAAGATGGTGACATAAAAAGAACATTTAAAGTATAACTTTATTTAGTGTGTTTTTTTAGGATAAAACATAATGCTCCCTCCATCCCAAGGCAATCTGCAGAGAGATTTTCTCTCTGCAGATTTGACCCCGTGTGAAAAACGAGATTACCCATGTCATCAACCTTCTTCCTCCCGATCTCCTTCTTCCTCCTCCCACGTGGCCATTTATGCCTCTAACCGTCGTCTCCTCCATGCGGCTCCTTATCCGCCCATATTGCCTATTGCCTCCGCCTTCCACCCTCTCCGTTTTCTTCTCTCTCCGCCTTCCCCTCCCTCTGTTTACCCTTCTCTCCGGAAAACTCTCTCAACGCCTCCTCCAGATATGTCTTCCTCGGGTCGTCTTCCCACGTCGTTGGTGGTGAGTCTGCTGGGTGAGTTTGGTGAGTGAGTCTAGTGGAGATGGGGTGAAATAAGAGGAGGCGGAGTTGGTTAAGTGGGAAGGAGGAGGTGGTGCAAATGGGTGAAATAGGAGAAGGCGAAGATAGGGTAAAATAGGAGGAGGCAGAGCCGGTGAAGTGGGAATAAGGAGGTGGTGCAGATGGGGAAGTGGGAAGGAGGAGGAGTTGGTGGGGTGGCGGAGGGGAGGCGGCAGAGGAGGGAAGACGGAGGAGGCGGAAAGAGGGGAGAATTTTGAATGTGAAAATTTAGGGTTGATGAATAATGGTGGGAATGGGTTGGGTTATGTAAAATTTTAAATTTGCAAGGATAATTATGTCTTTTGGAAAGTTAAACTTTACTAAAAGGGAAAAATGTGTAGATTTGATTGAGACACCTAAAAAAGGAAAGCATACAAATTCTCCTGCGATGGAGAGCCGTATAAATTATATAAAAAATAATACAAATACTTGGCGTAAGCATAATACTCCCTTCGTCCCAATTCAAACTGCACACTTACTATTTGACACTATTTTCTATCAAACCTTGACCGCATATTTGAATAGATTTATAAACAATAATATTATCGTATGTGATACTGTTGGATTAGTCATAGCAAGTAGTTTTTAAAACTAACTTTTTATTTGTTGTTATTATACATAGTTAAACATAATGATGATTAAAAAAAAATTCTCGATGAACGTGAAAAAATTCAGTGCAATTTGAGGTGGAATAGAGGGAGCACTCTATTTAACATTGGATACAAAACTGCTCATTTGTATGTCCATTTAGAGAACCTGAAGCTTGAGTTTAGCCTATTCTACAAGTCAATATTGAGCCCAGTCTTCGTAATTAAAAAAACCCACAATTTAAATTAATGTAAAGTGTCAATATAACCTTACCTACTTGACATAAGTGTCAATATAATCCTAAGATAAGTTTTAGTGCAAAAATAACCCTAACTAATTAATGTAAGTGTCAATATAACCCTTAGACCCCCATTTTCCGGCGTTAACTGTATGTAAAATGTCCAAAATACTCTTAGTGTTAAAATATGAATTTGAGTTCGTCGGACCACCACCGGCCACCGCCGGACCACCTCCTCTTGTCGTCATGCCGCCGCCAGATCAGTTGCAGCCGCATGGCCACCATCGGCCGCCGCCGGACCACATTAGCACATTCTTAAAACTTATAGGGTTATATTAGCACATTCTTAAAATTTATAGGGTTATATTAGCACATTATTAAAACTTATAAGGTTATATCAGCACATTCGTAAAAGGGTAAAATTGACTTTTCCATCAAATCTGGCCTTCAGATGTTGGAAAAGGTTATATTGGCACAATGACACTTACATCAACTAGGTAGGGTTATATCTGCACTTTCAGTTATCAAAAGGTTATATTGACACTTATGTCAAGTTGGTAGCGTTATAAAAGCATTTTTCCCTTTAAATTATACAAACACAACTTTTTGTGAATCGCTATATCACGCCCTGTATTTTACTTAACTACGCCATGTATTTTACTTAACTACGTCCTATATTTATACCTTTATAATACAATGTGTATTTTGAATTAAATTTTAAAACAAATTAAACTAAATACTAAAATATAATTCTGAACTAAATTTCAGCCGGCCCAGCCAAATGCCTGGCAAAATAATCGGCCAATTTCCGGTCTATTTTCCGACGAAATTCCGACTACAAACCGTGGAAATTTTTGCCCTAATCCGGTCAAAATGGTGTCGGAATTCCCCGACAATGAACTAGAAGCTGAGCGCTATTTCTGGGCTTCTTCCCGGAGGGCCCAATAACGGGATTCCATCGGAGGACCTGTCGCCGATGGTGCTGGACAACGAGAACGAAACTCACGGTGTGGAAGACAGTGATGTCGGAGATAAGAAGACAATGAAAACGTTGAGACAGTGCTTTTAGATATGGTTCTCGTCGCTGGCGTCGTCTCTGCTCCCCGGCTCTTGTTTCCCCTGAAACCCCCCATCACTCGTTTCCCCCTATCCAGCTCTCATTGGTGCCCATCGTTCGCCGAATTTTCCCCCAGTCAGTGGTGGCACTGTTGGCGGCGAATCAGTCGGTGATGGCTCTCGTTCCTTGCCCAACGCCTGATTCGTCCCTTGTTCAGTCTACGCCGACGTCCCAATCTTCGTTCTCCGTTCACTCTCTCGTTTCGCCGTCCCCAGCGAGGTTCTCCTTTCCATCACGGAGAACCCGTCCCACCCCGGTTCTCCTTTGCCCCCTCTCATTACTTCCTTTTCTAATTCTCTTTTCTTCTTCCGGTTCTCGTTTCGTTTTGCTTTCCTTTACCCGGTCTTCTTTTCTTCTCCCGGTTCTCTTTTCTCCTTTCTTTTCTTCCTCCGATTCTCTTTTCTTTTCCATGTTCTATTTTCTCCTTTCTTTCATTTCCCGGTTCTCTCTTCTTCCTCCGATTCTCCTTTCTTTTTTCTTACTTTTCTCGGCTCTCTTTTCTTTTCCCGATACTCTTTTCTCTCATTGACCGGTTCTCCTTTGCCATTCTTCTTCCCAGGTCCGGTTCTCCTTCCGGCAAAAATTCTAGAATCCGACGATATTTTTGGCAAAAATTCCTGATTCAATCGACATTTCCAGCCAAAAAACGAGATTCATACAACAGTTACAGCAAAGAATTCGAATTTCGTTTTAAAAAAGGAAAACTAGCTTTTCCGGTAAGATTCCGACAATGTAGTGCGGTGGTCGCTGACAGATTAAGGTTGAGAGGAGGTAGAATGGTGAAAAAGGGAGAAGAAATTTTATTACCAAAAATTTTTACTCATACATTTAAATAAAAGAGCCAAGTGCATATATACCCTACATAATTGATGAAAGTGCAGATATAACCCTGAGATAATTGAAAATACAAATATAACCATACATAATGAGATAAAGTGCAAATATAACCATACAAAATAATGGGTTGGTCCAATTTAACCATGGTCTTCTTCTTCTTCATTAATCCGATCTAAATCTGCGATGCCCTAAATTTCAGCCTTCATTTTTTCTTCTTCATTATTTTCTTCGTTTCTCTCTCTTTTCCGCCTCCATCCACCTTTCTTCCTTGACGAAATTTCGTGGGCTTGGCCGGAGCACTCTGCCGACGCCACCAAGGAAGAAGAAGATTCCAACGATGGTGGGTCTCGATTTTGATAGCTATTTTTAATGGGGTGGTGGGTCTCAATTTTTCGGCGCTTGGTTGAGCGGCGCAGGAAATCGAGAAGGGTTTGGATTGGAAGAAATGACAGGTTGAGCAGTGGCGTCGGATTAGGCTTGCGGTGGCGTCAGATTAGGGTTTTTCGGCTAGGAACAGATTTGTGGGGTGACGAGGTGGAGCGGCGGGAGCAAGCAGAAGAAATGGCTGGTTGAGCAAGGCGGAGCGAAAACCGAGGGAAGCGGTGACGGGGACGAGCGGCGGCGAGGAGCATATTTGCGGGGTGGCGGGGTAGAGCTAGAGGAGCAGACGGAAGAAATGGCTGGTTGAGCGAGGCGGGCGGTGGAGTGGCGGTGGCGGAGGTTCAGATCTGCACCTTTTAA
>JAULKJ010310216.1:0-11002 GCA_032355405.1 Rubia balearica | reverse complement strand
CTTTCAAAAATAGCAGGGTTATATCTTCACTTTCGTCAATTATATAGGGTTATATCTGCACTTTGCTCTTTTTTATTTAATATATTATCAATATATGTTCAACAAGACTAACGTATGGTTGTCAGCTACGACAAATCTACTTCGACGGGTTTTCCTTGATCCTATTCCGCTACTGCGTTCTGCCTTCCCTCTAACCAAATGATGTGTTTTGGATAAAGATGTATTCGACTAAAAGCTATATCAATGAAATTTAAGATTTATCCTACGTAAATTCAGCTACTTACTTTGAAATCAAAATCTTATTGGAGTTGAATTATAATGATTAGTTTCTGATCATTTCATAGTAATTTCCAAGCTACCATAACTAAATCGAATTCAAAATCAGGAAACCTACTGGGATTTTAAGACCGTGCAATATAATAATTATTATTTTATTGTATTTATTTTTCTATAATTTTTATATATTTTTAATGTTTATAAATTTATTAACCCTATAAAATATTAATAATTAAAAAATTCATAGCAATAAATAATAGCTAAAATGGCAAGAAATATCTGGGCATTAAATTTACCCTTCCTTAAGAAAATTTTATCCCGAAATTTAAATCAACTAACTGAATAATTGGGGATATTTTTCCCTTATCTCTTCCTCTACCTCCCAAGTTGCCTCTTCGATCCCATGATGATCCCATTTTTTCTTGACTAGTAATATTTCCTTGTTCACTAACTTCTTCACTTAGCAATCCACAATCCGTTGAGAAGTTTCTTCATGCCCAAGAGTGTCGTCAATTTGCAAACCTCCTGTATTGACCACTTGGCCGGGATCAGGATGGTACTTCCTAAGCATAGACACGTAGAAAACGGGGTGTATCCTTCCCATTGTTGTATCCAATCGATAGGCTACCACTCCCACTCGTTGTGTGAAGGGAAAATACCTACATATCTTGGGATCAATTTTTCTATTCTTCCAAACTTCGCTATATGAGTGTATGGTGTTACCTTTAAGAATAATTTATTCCCTAAAGAAAATTCTAAGTCTTTCCTCCGCTTGTTTGCATAACTCTTTTATCAACTCTATGTCGTGAGTAGTCACTATCATATTATCTTCACATCCTGATTTGCTCATTCTACCCATGGTACCAACCTCATCCCAATATAATATTGATCTGCATTTCCTCCTGTACAACCCTCGTAAGGTGATATTCCTAAAGACGTTTGATAGCTAATTTTATAAGCAAATTCAATGAGAGAGAGATGGTTATCCCAGTTGCCACCAAAATCCAATTTTATAAGCAAATTCAATGAGAGGTAGATGGTTATCCCAGTTGCCACCAAAATCCAGCGTACACGCCCTCAACATGTCTTCCAATTTCTAGATTGTCCTTTCAGATTAGCCATCGGTCTGTGAATGAGCTATAGTACTGAAGTTTAATTTTGTTCCCAATGCCTATTGTAATTGCTTCCAAAAGCAGGAAGTGAATCTTAGGTCATGGTCTGAAACTGTACTGAGTGGCACGTCGTGTAATAGTACAATCTCACAAATTTATAATTGAGTTAGTTTCTCTAGTGAGTACTTTACGTTGACCGGTAATAAATGTGTAGTCTTTGTCAGCCTATCCACTACAACCCAAGCAGCATCATGATTACACTTTGATGTCGCAAACCCCATCGCAAAATCCATTGTAATATG
The DNA here is from genome assembly GCA_032355405.1 of Rubia balearica. Lineage (NCBI taxonomy): Eukaryota > Viridiplantae > Streptophyta > Magnoliopsida > Gentianales > Rubiaceae > Rubia > Rubia balearica. The sequence goes on along the minus strand of JAULKJ010310216.1, from coordinate 9,312 downwards.
TTCCCACTTCTAGTCCAGTATCTCTAATGACTGCAATAATTCAGATGGTCTCTGGTGCTCTACTTTCACTTTTTGGCACGTAAGACATGAAGCCACAAACTTTGCCACATCTCTCTTCATATTATCCCAACAATACTTTGACAGCAAATCCCTATACATCTTCGTACTACCAGGGTGCCCAGTGTACCTCGAGCGATGTGCTTATTCTAGTATCTCCCATTTCAAGCCATCATCATGAGGAATAAACATCAGATCGATATGCAATAATAAACCATTATCACTTATCTTATACTCCGGGTAGCTACCCTGTTCGGCCAACTCCAATCGGTGTCTAAGTGTTTAGTCCTTCTATTGAGCTTCCCTAATTCATTTAGGTAACAATGAGAGAATCTTTAGGTTTGCAAATATAACTCTCCCCTTATTACCATTCCAACTCAATCCATCCATTTTTCCTCGCTATCTACCAACCCTGAGTGCGATTCTATCCATCCAAGTCTTCCTACTAAGAGCGCCAGCTACTACATTTGCCTTCCCCGGGTGATAACTAATTGTACAATCATAGTCTTGTATCCATCTTCTCTGTATCATGTTCATGTATTTTTGGGTAAACAAGTATTTTAGATTTTTGTGATCTGAAAACACCTCAAAGGTTACACCATAAAGGTAGTGCCTTCATTTCTTAAGTGCAAAAACTACCGCCACCAGTTCTAAATCTTGCATTGGGTAGTTTTGCTCATATGGTTTAATCTTCCGTGAAGTATAAGCAATTACCCTCCCACTCTACATTAATACACACCTCACACCTTCCTTTGATGCGTCCATAAAAACTACAAAATTCTCCCTACCGTTTGGTAGAGCCAACATAGATGCATTAGTCAACCTCTTCTTCAATTCTTGGAAACTCGCCTCAGCCTTACTATCCTATATAAACTTAATTTTCTTTTGGGTGAGTCGCGTCATCGGACCGGCTACCCTAGAAAAGACTTGAATAAACCTCTGATAATGACTAGCTAGTCCTAAGAAGTTTCTAACTTCTGTTGGACCTCCAGAGTCTTCTAGTTTATGGTTGCCTCCACCTTTGCAGGATCCACTGCAATTCCTCCATGCATTATAATATGCCGGAGAAATGCCACTTTACTCAGCCAAAATTCACATTTGCTAAACTTCGCATACAATTTGTGTTCTTGCAACTTTTGTAAGACTAATCTCAGATGATCCTGATGCTCTTCAATTGATTTAGAGTATACTAAGATATCATCAATAAAGATTACAACAAAACGATCTGAGTATGGCTGAAACACTCGGTGCATTAGATCTATGAATCATGCAGGTGTATTAGTTAGCCCAAAAGGCATCACGACAAATTCATAATGATCGTACCTGGTGTTAAAAATCAGTATTTTTATGCCTTTAGCTTTAATTAGTAGTTGATAGTATCCCTGTCAAAGGTCAAGCTTTGAAAATACCGTCGCTCTTTGTAACTGGTCAAATAACTCATCAATAAGGGGTAATGATTGTAGATTATTAACTGTCTAATTTTTTTAGTCCATGATAATCAATACACATCCTCATAGAGCCATTTTTCTTCTTAACGAACAAGACTGGAGCTCCCCATGGTAAGGTGCTCGATTGGATGTATCCCTGCCATAGAAAGTCTTGCAAATGAAATTATAACTCTCTCAGCTCTTCAAAATCCATTTTCTAGGGAGTGTGAGCATATGGTGTGGCACCAGGATATTAATGGTAAAATCTACTTCCTTCTTCAGGGGAAGGGTGGTTAATTATTCAGGAAACACGTCTATGAATTCTTTAATCACAGGTACCTCATTTACCCGTAATTTATCCTTAGTTACAGCTAAATATCCCTGTGCTCACTTTTATATAAGCTTCCTTGCTTTTAATCCTGATATTAATCTCGTCGATGCTAACCTACCCACCAGTTTTACCTCAACTTCATTTTCTCTGGTAAGCATAGTTTCAAAGTTTAAGTTCTACATTTCAAAAAAGCATAATAATTAGACAACCAGTCCATCCTAGTATGACATCGTAACCCTTTACTTCTATTTTTACCGGATTTGAGGGATATTTACTCCTTGTATCTCCACTCCACAACTTCAATAAACAGTATTTTTACGCAATATTACATTAGTAGCAGAGTACTAACTTCTAAAACTTACAGTATTTTTTCTGTATATGTCATTCCATTGTGTACAAAATGGCATGCAATATGGGAATCAGTGGAATCAGGATCAAACAAATTTTAGCTAAGCGTTCAAGTACTGGAATGGTATCTTTGATCACTTCTGTTGAAAGCTCAGATTCAGTTTGTTCGATTTCGAATTCCTGAGAGGGAACCTTCGATTTTTCTCTATTAGTTATGATCTGAGAGTCGTTTTCCTCTGGTTTAGCAGCATCACATCATAAGGGACATTCAGAAATTTGACTATCACTACTACCACATCGCAAACATTGTTGGAGCTTATACCGACAGACGTTCTCCATATGGTTTGGCTTTTTATAGAAACTCCATATAATGGGATCCTTAGTACCCATGTTCAGGTTAACACTTCTAGGCCTTCTTTGGTTATTTTTTGCCTTCTGTATACCTCCAGTTGGTCGAAGACTATTACTTATTCCCTCCTGATGGCGTACTTGGTAAGCAGAAAGTTCATTCCGAGTCTCTTCAATTCTTTGTGCCTTTTCCACCACAATTGCGTAACTTTCTAAGTCATATCTTGCTAGTGCATTCATAATCTCCACCTTAAGACCTTACACAAAACTTTTCTTACGCTTAATATGCGTATTGACCATCTGTGGAGCGTATTTAGACAATTTAGCAAATTCTACCTCATATGCCGCAATCGTCTAACCATTATGCTTAAGGTTAATAAAAGCGGCTTATTTCTTTTTTGCTAAAACTACTGGGGTGTACTCACTTTGAAACTCTGTTGAAAAATTCTCCCAATTTTGAACAGTTCCTTCAGTTGTCCATTTCTTTTGTATTACACGCCACCAATATTTTGCAAATAATTCTAAATGAAAGTTTGCAAAAGTCAGATACCTCTATTCAGAATACCTTAGAACCTCTAGAATAACGATAATGTTCAACCGAGCCTTAGCTTTCTCATCATTTGGCTCTCCATAAAACTTAGGGGGTTAAACTTCAAGAATCGCTCCAAAGCTTAATATTCTCCTTGTTCTTGACGTTGTTCTATCCTCTCAATGACGGTAATCATCTGGTTAATTTTTTGGACTAGCTAAAATTCCAAACCAATCTCTGGATTCTGGTCATTTGGGTTCGGATTGGCATTCAGATTGGGTTTCAGGCGGAATCTACATTAATTATTCATTTATTAGGTAAGATACAACTTATACTAAAGTTATTATTGAGTAATACTAACTCCATAAGTGAGTAGTCATCGCTCCACTTTGAGCTTGTAATTAGCACTAGCATCACTAAAATATCATACATGAAATGACTGATGGAAATGAACGTGATTTACCACATCAGTTTAAAAGATCAAAAACAAATAATAGGTGTCTTAACAAAAAAACTTCATAATCCTAGGAATAACCAAACGAGCAAGTAATTGAAAAGTGTCCTTATTTAGGTCTTGATGTGTAATGTAACTAAACTTCCTCCACCCTAAACTGTGTTTATTCATTGTCTTCTATAGGTTCCACATTGTTCTTGTAATTTTCCTCAATAAGATTGGTATGGTTGTGTGGCTCTACTACATCCCTAAGTTCTTCAACTGCTCCAAATATTTGATGGATGAAATTGATAATTTGGTTCTTGGCAGTATACAGTTCATTTTTTATGTCCTCTAGTTGTTTACTTAGTTCTCCAGCCTTTTCTTCAGCTTCGAGGTTTTCTATGAAGAGCCTATCATTATAATCATTCACTTCATGCAAGTAAGTTTCAAAGCCAACAAGTTGTCCTTCCAAGTTAGCCACTTGCTTCCTCAGGGTATCATGTTTCCTAATTAAGTGGTTAACCACATGATTAGGGTAACAATTAGCTCTGGGTCCACTCCTTTTCATTGGATTCCAAATCATCATGACTCCCTGAGGTCCTCTAAAGGATATGGCTCGTACACGGCCATCTCCGGGGGCCATGATTCCTACATTATGTTAGAACAAAAAGTCATTCAAGTGCAACTTCTTACCCTAAATGTTTTATGAGAATGTTAATCATTACAACCTATTTACCCTAAATTATTTATGAGAGTATAAGGTTTCTTCTTATGTCCAGAACCTTCACTCTGATACCATTTGTACCGCCCCGGTCAGGAAGTACAAGTACTTTTATTACAATTGAAAAACTTAACAATAACTATTACAGCGGAAGTTCATAATCTTAATATAAAACTAATTCATAATCAAGAAGAGTTCTTCCAATCAACTAAACAAAGCTAAGGGAAATGGCTTCAGGCATCCATCGCACTTCATTCGTCACGCTCACTCCTTACCTAAAGCTTAACCTAAAAGATTTTAGAAACTTGTGGGGAGAGCTTTTGCCCTTGAGGGTTCCAAGTTTCAACACATTTCATGTCATGTAAATAAAACTATGCAATGAACAAAATTTCTACAAAAATTATTTAATCAAATGTAGTGGTCAATAACATTTCATGTAAAATCATTAATTTATCAAATACTATATTGTTTTTTTGGTCCCCAACATACCAACTTTTACCATCTTTTGGTCCCCAACATACCAACTTTTATCATCTTTTGGTCCCCAAGAGCAAAAACACGTTTGTTTAGTACCATACATATTCAAAGTGAAATTTTCGGTCCCCAAAACCATATTTTGGGTGGTTTTCATCTTTTGGTCCCCAAAAAATATATTCTTTTTTATATGTTTAGGGGTATTTTTACAATTTCACTTATTAAAAAATAGCAAAAATAAACCTCATCCCGTCGTCGTTAAACACCGCCGCCGACGTCTCAAGTCGTGCATAAGTCACACGCGTCTTCTTCTTCCATTTGGCGCGTGCATTATACACACCCATCACACGGGTCCACCACCTCACTCAGCCACCACCACCACCGCCACTGACCGCATCTGATCGACGCCATCCAGCGAACCCTAGCACTGCGCGAACCCCTATCTAGATCTCCCTTTCTAGCTCCACGATGATTCCCTATCCAGCATCATTTCTTAATAAACCTATTGTCCTGAGACGGAAAACCCTAGAACCTATGGAGGGGGGCGACGAGGATGCTGCGAACTGGTGAAGATGTGTTGGATGGCGACGAGGGAGTGACGAGGATGTTGCGAACCGGTGAAGAGGGCTTCAACCAGGAAAATTTGGACGGAGAAGGGAGCGACGGACGGATTTTTCTATTTCTGCTATTTTCTTTTCAATTTTTGCTATTTTTTATTTTTACTATTTTTAATAACTGAAATTACAAAAAAAAACCCAATCATATAAAAAATAATATATTTTTTGGGGACCAAAAGATGAAAACCACCAAGAATCTGGCTGTGAGGACCGGAAATTTAACTTTGAATATGTAGGGTACTAAACAAATGTGGTGGTAAAAGAGGGTATGTTGGGGACCAAAAAAATAATTTAGTCTTTACAAAAAACAATGCAGAAAATATAAACCAGAAAACAGTAAGCAGAAACAGTCTTATGGGTCACAGAGTGAACCCATAGTATCAGTACTCAGTAACAGTACCAACCTATGGTCATATAGTGGACCATGGTTAGTATTTAGTAACAGTAACGACCTATAGTCACATGGTGAACAATAGTCAATATTCAGTAACAGTAACAACCAGTGGTCACATAGCGAACCATAATCAGTATTCAGTAACAGTAACAACCTATGGTTACATGGCGAACCATAGTCAGTATTCAGTTACAGTAACAACCTATGGTCACATGGTGAACCATAGTAGGTATTCAGTAACAGTAACAACGTAAAGTCACATGGTGAAAAATAGTCAGTATTCAGTAATAGTAACAACGTATGGTCACATGGTGAACCATAGTCAGTATTCAGAGATAGTAACAACCTATGGTCACATGGTGAACCATAGTCAGTATATACTTTCCAAATCATAATATAACTTATACGTCTATTTCACAGTACTATGTTAATTACCACTCCATATAACTCACATGTCATAATATAAACTATACGTATAAGTGTCATTACCATGTTAATTACTACTCAAAAGTTTGCAAGTACTCGAGGTAGATTCACACTAATAAATTTAATATTATAATATATTTATATATTGAGTAAATTATACATTTAAATTATTAGTCAAGTGTAATCGAGGTTGGTTTTGACTTTATATAATTACATCAATTTTTATGTATAAAATAAAACACTATAAATTTAAAATGGACTATTATATTACCATTCTTCATTAATGTCATTTTCTATAAAATCACATAATCATCATGTGTACAAAAGTTCAAACTCAGTCGCATGTATCATTTTCGTCGCCATCCCCTAAACCACTCGCACAATTTAATCGCACACACACAATTTAATTCACATATATGATCACGTACTGACCTAAACCACTCACACGGTATAATCACACTTACTACCACGGAACGGCCCCTAAACCACTTATACAAATCAATCAAAATTTAATCGCATGCATCGTACGACCCTAAAACACCCTTAGTAGAAGGAGACACAATTATAGAAGCTAAAAACCTCAAGTTTATAAGCCAAAAATCATCTTACATGGTTTATTTTAATTTTATTTACAATTAGATAACAAGCAACAAGACATATTCTACAACAGTCTATTAACTAGTATAATTCTAGAAATTTTATCAGGGTAACATTAGAACTTACAGCTAATGATAAAAGGGTTATGACTTGGTTGTCAGCTACGTCCAATCTACTTCGACAGGCTTTCCTTGATCCTATTCTGCTGCTACGTTCGGCCTTCTCTCTAATCAAATGATGTATTTTGGTTGAAGATGTATTCAACTAAAAGCTATATTGGTGAAACTTAAGAGTTATTCTACGTAAATTCAGCATCTTACGTTGAAATCAAACTCCTATTGGAGTTGAATTCAGGTGATTAGTTTCTGATCTTTTCGTAGTAATTTCAAAGCTACCTAAACCGAAATCAAAATACATATATCCTTGCGAAGCCTATTGGGCTTTTAACCCCATGCAATTTTAAAAAAATACTATTATATTATTTTATTTTATTTTTCTATTATTGTTATATTTTTTTAACTTTCAAAATTTATTAACCCTATAAAACTATTAACTACTAAAAAATTCCTAGTAATATATAATAGCTAAATAAATTGGCAAGAAATATTTGGGCGTTTAACGAAGTCCAGAAATTATATTCTCTATTTCCTATAGTGATCTAAGTGTATTATGTTACAATAAGTCCTATTTTGATTACCCTGCTCCATACATCAAAGGTTATGTTGCATTCTGTCATAGCCCAAATTAGGTTTGACCACAAGGTCTTAGCTTCCTGCAACCTCCACCATAACTTGATTGAAAAGGAGTCAATTATGATGTTGAAATTCCTAGAATTCCATCCATTATCCATGAAAGTATAGTAGAGGTGTTCCCAACTCTTCCAGTGCCTTTTTGGCTTATCATTTTCACTTATGCCCCATAGAAAATCTTAGCGTATTGACTCTATCTTGTTAATTACATGCTTAGGGAAGAAGATACACACCAAATGTGTTGGGGAATGACTGTGAGGACTTGTTTTATAAGGATTGTTCTACCCTCCTTGTTTAGCATTTTAGAATTTCAGTTGTTTGTCCTAGTGCTAAGTTTCTCAGTTAATTGCTGAAAGTAGCACTTATATTTCATTCCTTTAAAGACCAGAACACCCAAATATGTGAAAGGGAAGGAACCCTGAGAAATATTTATTATATTTATGATCTAGTAATAGAAGCGGAGCTCGATTTATTCCCCATGTAGATATTACTCCTTTGGAAATTTAACATCTGTCCAGTGGCTCTCTCATAGTGTGCAAGGAATTGAACTAGGTTGTTTAGGAATTTTATTTAGCTTTGAAGAAGATTACTATGTCATATGTCTATGATAAGTGACTTAATTTATAACCCCCTAGAACTTTAAAAAAAAGGTCCATCAGATTTTAGTTGAACATAAATTTGAGACCCTTGTTCAAGACTTCAGTTATTAAATTAAATAGGATTGGGGATAAATGATCCTCCCATTTCAGTCCCTTGCTTGCTTGGAAGAAACTGCGTGGTCTACCATTTAGTAAGACTGAAAACCAAGCAACGGAATTTTTTTGTAAAATTAATTTTACAAGTGTGCATGAAATCCTAAATAGCAAAGAGTTTAGCATTGGCAGTGATGATTGATCAAAGGCCTTTGAGATGTCGATCTTTGTTGTTAAATCCAATGCCAACTTTCTACTATCTAGAAATCTTACAATTTCTTACATGGAAAGTATATTGTCAGCTATTTTTCCCCCGGATGAAGGCTCTTTATTTTACTGATATACACTTATGAATTACAGCTGATATCCTATCCACCAAAAATTTTGAGTAAATTTTATTTAGAAAGTTAGAAAGGGAGAGGTCTAAAGTCTGAGAGAAAGGTTAGGACCTAGACCGTAGGAATTAAAAAAAATTAGTGTACTAGTGATACTTTTAGGAATTGATACTCTACACATAAATTCATGTGCACAGCTAGCCAGGTCTTACTTTATTGTGTCCCACGCATATCTATAGAATGAATTTGGGAAGCCATCAAGCTCTGCAACACTACTGGCACTCATTGAAAAATAGCCCATTTCAATTATTTCATTTGGATATTTTTTATAAGCTCAATATTTTCTTGATTAGTAATCAGGGTAGGAATGAAGTTAAGGTACTGAGTCATTGAGGAACTAGTTATATCCCAGTTATTATTAGCCAAGATTTTTTTAAAAGACTTGCTGCAAATTCACCTACTTCATTCTAAGCTGAGATCTAATTGTTATACTCGATCTTAATCTTGTTGATCCTCAATTTAGATGAAAAAACTTTGTGTTAAGGTCACCTTCCGTTAACCAGTTTATTCTTGATTTTTGTTTCCAGAAATCATTTTCTTCCTTTAATTTTTGGAAAGTAATCCACACTCCTTGGGATAGTTAAAAACTGTCAACATTTCAGGAGATGAAATTTTAACCCGTGGAGCGGTTGGATGATCAAAGATAAGATTTATAAGTTGCTCCCATTCTTACTACTAAACTACCAAGGGGTAGATAGTGGAAAGTTTGGGGTCGTCCATAGAGATATTAGAACTTTAAAGGTTAACTATGCAAAGCCGAAATCGGATCGT
>JAULKJ010310205.1:0-11002 GCA_032355405.1 Rubia balearica | reverse complement strand
TGGGGGGGGGGGGGTTTGGGGGCGGCGGGACAAGGGGTGGCATTGGGCTAAATGGTTGTTGCTGGCGGGACGAGGTGGTGACTCAGCGGGATGTGGTAATGGGCGAGGTTGGAGGTGGAGGAACTGAGGTTGGGGGTGGGTGGGCTGCGGTGTTGGGTGGAGGTTGGGTGGTGGTGGAATTGTGGGTGGGCTGCGGTGCTGGGTGGAGGTTGGGGTGGTAGCCGGGTAGATGCTACTCGATGGCAACCTTGAGGCAATCTGGTGTTGGGATGAGGGAAAAATTGTCCTAACACTTTTAGGTTTTGGGTCAAAGGATATTTTGGTCATTTCAGGTTTGGTCAACGTCAATCAACACCGGAAATGGTGTCTTAAGATTATATTGGCACTTTATCAATTAGTTAGGATTGTTTTTGTAATATCAATTATCGGAAGATTATATTGTAACTTACTCAAGTATATAGGGTTATATTTGTACAAAGCATAATTTGTTTTCATCATATTGCAGCTAGCAATGGTTTTCAACTGGCTCACAAGCACAAATGAGGGTGGCAAATGGGCGGACGGGTAGAATATGGGTTGGTTAATATGGGTAATTTAAAAATAAGGGTATTTTACCCACATTATGACGGGTAAAAAATGGGTTGGTTCAAAACGGGTTAGGTTGAAACCCGCGGGTCAAAAATCATTCAACTCACGGGTCAAAAATATGTATACCCGCGAGTTTCAACCCATATGGGTTAGATGAAAGATGGGAGAGAGCAATTAATCCACCACCTATGTATAGAGGCAAGCACAGATATAGGACCTTATTTTCTGAAATCTAGAGGATTTTCTCTGCTTCATCCTTTACTTTCGCAGACCAAGTCCGTTGATGTAAACGGAACTCTAACAAGAAAGCTACCACCGTGATAACAAGAAAGCCACAATCCAAAGGGGAATTCCTACAAATTATCAAGTAAGGTACTGGAACTTGCAAGTAACCAATCGTGTGAACATGCCCAGTTTCTGAATCGTACATACCCTCAGCAAAAACTTGCACTCTACTAACCCCTATGGTTAAATTATCTGGTTTCAACTCATATATTGAATCATATGAGTTTATATTTAACACATATGGGTAAGTTTTCGGGTTTCAACTAATATGGATAAACCGCAGTCAACCCCCAAACCCAACCCGCCCAACCCACATTTTTTATTATCCGTTTGACACATTACCCATTTAACTCATTATCAATTTTATCCACACCCACTCAAATTTAAAAATAAATAACCGATTAACCCGCGGATTGCGGGTGTATCTTGCTTCCCGTGCTGCTCAAACCACACTATCCATATCTCTTGTTTAAGTTTACTGAGTCTTTGCATTGGGCCTACTCAAACCACCTCAACTGGGCTAAAAACTTAGATGCCAGCGCACAAACCATTTCCGCATAGCATAAATTATTAGCAGTAACGGCTATCTTCCCTCTTAACAAATGTAATCAAATCATACACCCCACCGCTTCCCTAACGGTCCATTTTTCTGCTACAGTAACAACAGTAATAAAATTCTTTCTTCCATTTCCTCATTTTCTCTGCAATCAAAGAATTCGAGAGAATGGATGCAAATAGCAATGCCTCTACTGCAGATACTAATGGGCATGAAAATGCAGCAAAAGTTCAGCGAGTGACCAAGAAATCGTCCGATGAACTGCTGAGGAAGTTTGCTGAACTGGGTTCTGCGGCAGATGAGAAGAAGGAGCTGCGGTTGGTGAAAAGGATGAAGAGAAGTAGCCATGTTAAGGCTATTAAAGCAGGGGTTTTCAGCCAGGGGCGCACGTATGTGGATCAGGGCTCTTCTTTGAATGTCGCCAGTGTAGCCACTGTGGAGAGGAAGTGCCTTTTGCCTACTCAGCCCACGACGAACCGGAAGACACCGGGGCTGCTGGTGATTCGGAGGCTTGGGATCGTCAGAGCTAGGTATATCAAGCATAAGTCCATTTTGGGTGCCATTGAGAAGGTAAATCAAGAATTTGTGTTCTTCGGTTATTTCGTTTTGAGATTCTTTGTGTAATACTGCTGCAATTCAATTCAATTCCTCAAATGGAAATCATAGAGTCTACCTGATTAAGGAATGGAACTATATTATTAATTGATTATCATATCAGTACAAATGACCCAAAAACTTTATTTTTTTGGAACTTATGAGATCCCATTTTCAAATTGAGTGCATAAAGGAATCCGTTAGCACATTTATTGTGAAATGTCAATTCTAATTTGGGAAAGGTTCCATTGCAATTGGCAGAAAAGACTGTTGTAAAGCTACATGAAAATGTATTAGTCGTAGCATATTTTACAGGAAAGGAAATGATTGAGAGAATGATAGAACTGAGAAATTGTGCATCTGAGGATTGTTTTGACCTGATGATATTTCTGTAGTTTTAAAATTTCAAAAACTGATGTTACTAATGCATTCTGATCTGGTATATAGTCCTTTATTTTAATATCCATGTGAGTTTACCAGGCTGCTATTGATTTTGGATGCTTTACTGCCTGATCAATGTTGATTTCTGAATAGTTCTCTCTTCTGCAAACTTTAGCAATCATGCACTGTTCTTAGTGTATCACAAAGAGAACTCTTCTAATAAATGGAGGGTAGTGTGTTATATCTGAAGGGTTATTAGGTAAATAATCCTTTCCATCTTTCTATTATACTCGAATTTTCAGACATGGCGCAGAACCATTGAGGGTGCATCGAGGGTATTCATGGAGAAACAATACAACCGACACAAACGGCTAACAACTGACATGAGCTAGGTATCTGAATCAAGTAGCATTGTTCGCGGAGTCACATTTAGGGGTTGTGAAAAAGATATGATGTTTAACTCCTGTACTCTTCTATTGTAATATTGCTGTAATTTTCTTTTCAATTTATGAAAGAAGAACAGAGAAACAGACAGCAAGCCAAATTGTGCATCTTGTATACAAGTTCCTTGGTAGTAGTGATTACAATAAGTTACCTTATAGAGTCCTTATTCTTTTCATAGTTCCCAATTATAAAATGCAAGTCTTAATTCTTTTTGCCGCCTTCGAATTCCCATTTGTTTGTATCATGAATCCCTTGGTTTTGTCCAACTTATTCTCCAGGATACATATGTTCATGCCTCTTAATTTTAGATGAATATGTGGTGGCAAAACAAAATTTAAGAGATGAATATGTGTTGGCAAAGCAAAATTTATTGAGTTTGAATGATATTTTTATTGTAATATGGGTTGTGTGTGTGTGTATATATATATATATATATATTTATTTTTTTTTTGTGAGCTCTTATTATCATCTTGAAATTGTCTGCCCTAATCTTTTAGTTGATGTGGGGGACTCTTCTGAATGGACATAGTTCCTAGGATCAGTACTGCAAATCCAGCCTCTCCAGGCACCTGCAAAAGAGGTCCTGGGGGTTCTCTTTGGAAGTAAGCTACGACGTCCAAGTTATAGTGGCCGTGGCTGAGGCAGTCGTGCTCCCAGTGCTGGTTGTGTGGCATGTCATGGCTTCTGGGAAACGCATGTTCAAGCTTTATCATCATCCCCATGTAGTCAGGCAAATCAATAGGAAGTTAGAAATCAATAAGTTATCAAAAAATAAAGTGAATTAGTCAGGAAAATTATCAAACACCTTATGTTTTGGCATTGAAACTTGTAATTAACCACAAAAAATAGGGACACTACACACACAAATTCGAATTCAGCACAAAAAGAGGTGAAATCATCAGGAACGTGAAAAAATAATTTAATCAAACATTAAAAAGGTTGAATTTAATTCGAGGAGGAAAACAAAAATTACTCTTCCTCAGTTTCTTCCTCATCACCACGTAATCAACAGGGGAAGGGAGAATTAGTGAGCCGTAGAATTCTCCAGAAGGAGAGGAAGAAAGACAAAGGGACAAAGGAGAAGGAAGTAAAGGAAATATCGAGTCTTCGTAGGCTTATAACTTCTTCTACCCTAGCTTTCTAGCTATCTCCAATCCTGCTATCAACTCTTCGCATTCGGTTTCATTTTTGGAAGCATTAAATTTGAAGCGAAGAGCGTACGTCGCTTATGCTCTTTCTGGGTCTGATATTATTAGCCCGACCCTTGCTCCTTCTACTCCTGACGCTCTATCTACGTGTAGCTTCAACATATCCGGACTCATCAGAGTTCCCTGATTGGTAGCCATCTGTTTAGCTAGGCCCTGTATCCCCATCTCTTCATCCTGCTCGTTCGGTACTTCCGCCAGGAAGTCTACGATAACCTGTCATTTCATTGTGTTCCTAAGCGCATGCTCAATGGTGTGTTCTCCTTATTCCACCGCCTATTTTACCAATCTCCCCAATGCTTCTGGACAGGTAAGGATCAATTTTAATTGTTGGATGGTCAACACTACCTCAGTCTCCTTGCTGTGTGGACCAGGGCTAGTGCTAGCTTCTCGTGTTCGGTGTATCCATGTTCTGGCCCCTACAACGCTAGTCTTACGTAATACACAAGGCGCTACACCTTGTTTTCCTCCCGGATAAGCGCTACATTGACTGTCTCGCTGCTGGTTACTAGGTATAGGTACAACGTTTCTCCCTGCTGTCTAACGTTGACAACTACTTAAGGTGCGCCTTTAGCTCTATGAACGCCGCTTCCTCCCATTCTCTCCACTGTACTTCTCTTTTCTTATCCACACATCATTTCAAAATTTTGAATAAATGGAGTGCTCTCTCTACTACCCTGAAACGGAAACGATTCATGGCGGCCAACTTCCCATTTATGCTATGAATTTTTTTGACAATCGTGGGAGATTTCATTTCCAAAATTGCCTTAACCTTCTTCATGTTCGCTTGTAGTCCCTCGTTTGACACCATATGTCCCAAAAATTTCCATGCTCCTACCCCGAACTGACATTTGGCCGAGTTTACCTTCATACGTGTGTCCATGAACTGCCTCGGGGTCTGCATTACATCATTGACAAAAGTCCTATATTGGGTAGCCTTGATTACCATGTTGTCAACATACACCTCTAGATTTTCCCTGTCTGTTTCCGCCAGACTTATCAACTACCCTTTTGTAGATTGTGCCACCACTCGTCAGGCCGAAAGACATCGTGCTATACCTAAATGATCATATTTCCATAGTAAATGCAGTCTTCTCCACACCACTTTCTAACATAGGGATTTGGCAATATCCCCTATATGCACCGAGGAAGCACTAAATTGGAAAATTAGTGAGAGCATCTACCTTTTGGAAATGACTGGTAACGGGTAGCAATCCTTGGGGCAGGCCTTGTTCAAGTCGGTATAATCTATGCACATCCTCCAACTTCCTATGCATTCTTTACCAACACGGGTTCGCAAGGCAGTCCGGATATGAGACTTCTCGCAGTATCCCTTCAGCGACTAGCTGCTCCACCTCTCTATTAACTACTTCGTTTCTTTCCCTGAACAGTGTTCTCCTCTTCTGTTTCACAGGCTTATGAATTGACTCCACTTTGAGCTCATGGCATCAAACTTCCTTCGATACTCCTGTCATGTCTTTCAGCTTTTAGGTGAACGCCTGGGAATTATCCTTCAGGGTCCTTATCAACTCCCTTTTCATGTCAAGTAGCAGGCACCTCCTACTCTTATTGACTGATTTTTCCCTAACTAAAATGGCTTGAACCTCTGGACCCATCTCTGTAGGGTCATTTCCGCTCTCCACCATTCTGACGGCTCTTGCCCTCCAGGTTTTGTCTTCGTGGTCATGTTCTATTCCTTCCCATTTTGGTTTGCTTACCGCTATTCGATGGAACTCTCTATTTATTCAAGACTTAGCTTAAATAATTTAGGCCACATACTCCTTTTAAATTAGTTATTCTAGTTAGATATGGTGTTTCCTTCTTAAAGCTACCACAAGTCTTTTCAGTTTCCAACGGGTCTTTTCAGTTTCCAACGGGATCTGATCTGTTTCTGGTTAGGGTTGGCTGAACCTTAACCCTATAAATAGGGGAGGTCATTCACAATTTTATTCACCATTCTTATTAATCAAACATTCAGATTTTTTAGTTTTACTCAATTGCTTGCGATCATTTTCATTGTTGTTTAATCACGCGGGCTAGTTAAGTATCAATACACTTCAATTTGTGAGCTAATTCTGCGGGCTAGTTAGTGAGCAAGTTGTACAGCTATTGTTAGGGTTTTGGGAGAGATTTCCCTTATTACAATCGAGAAATAAAAAAAAAAATTACAATCCAAAGTCATTGTAAGGAGATTCATATCAGTTGGTATCAGAGAAAAACAAAAGATTTTAGGATAAAAATTTTCATCAGGGTTTTTGAGTTTTTTCTTTATTTATTTTCGAATTTTATTTGCTAATTTATAAACTCTTTCGTGTCATATTCTAATTGGGTTTTGTTTGATCTTTCTTACTAGGAGGATTGAATCTAGAGTCGAAGGACGTCGAAATGTCCGAGAGTGAGAATATTTTTATATTACTATCAACCTTCACCTTCATAATTGTAGTCAGGAGGATATCGAATGGTTTGAGCGATAATAAGTATTATCCTCCTTAAACTCCCGACCATTTTCATAGTTTTAAGTAGCTTATACAGTTTATGTGCTTGTGATATTTTCGTCCACTCTTATGAAAATTATTGCATTCTCATAATCCAATTTTTGAATCATTCTTTGATTCCGTGATCTTGAATTCGTTCTTGAGTTCTTGATTGCACCTTATACAAAAAAAAAACCCAGAGTTTTTGTTTCGTTTTCCAGAAAAAGTGTCATAGTCTTGATCCTTACGATATTAAATACTTCAGAGTTCATTTGAATCGAGAGGGAGTTTTCACAGATTTATTATTCCAAACACTTTAAAGACATGCAACTTGTTCCAAAACTTTTTAAAAACAAAAATAAAGGGTAGCAGATTTTGGGATTTAGGGTTTGGATCTTAAAATTTGGGGGTTGTTTTGCAAATTTTCCAAATTTGGAGTTGTACTTGAATTCTACTTACTTAAGGAATAAGATTATGATTGTAAAGGGTTATATATTGCTAAAAATTTGAATTTGGATTTGAAAAAGAAGAAGAAAAAAAAGAAATTCAACTTGAAAGAGGAAAAGGAAACTTAAAATCCTAGTCGGAATAGGAAAAGGAAATCAAAACCTTTTCTGATTAGAAAATTGAAGGGGAATTTATGACAAGGGCAGCAGTAAATTGAATAAAATCCTATTCTATTAAGGATTCGAGTTTGGGTATTTAATACTATTCGATTTAGGAAAAGGTACTTGAATTTTGGAACTTATTTGTTGCCTATTTAAAGCATTCTTCTTTTGATTATAACTCATTTGATATAGCTCCCATTCAAACTGTATTTTGTTCCTGATTCTCTTAAGAATCTGGAATTCCAATTTGTAGAGCCAAATTTGGAGTTTATCATTTTGTAAAATATGAATTAGATTATGTTTACTTATCTCCTGTTTTGCTTTGAATGTGCAGTGAATTGATCGATTGCGCTTGTTCTAACCTTCACTTTGTGAGTTGTGAGTGGTATACACTTGGTGAGTGACCTTATTGAACAAAGGGAAGGCTGGGGGGAGAGCATTTTCTACTTATTGTTTTATTTTTCTTATCAGTTCTTAGCAGAAATGGCGGGTGATAATCCATTCATCCCGCCTTTTGTTGGTAAACCCAAAAATCTACCATTAAAGAACAATCCTGATGGTATACGTGGTAATTAATCATGTGAAGAACCTCCAGATAGTTGGGAGCTCCAACGGTTCAAACCAAATGAACCTCTTGATTTAGATTAGTTTGTTGTTCCAATAAATGCGCTCATGAGTGAAGTGCTACGATTGGCGAGGAAATTCGACAGCATGGCCAAACCGTCACCCCCATCATCTGTCAATAAGGATGATCTTAATCATGTGTCCATGGTTTTCATGGTTATGCTAGTTCGGAGGAAGAATCTGATCATGCTTCGGAAAGACGATCACACCGAGGGTTTTCTAGAAAGCATTGCCACGGTAAATGACATTCCTGAAGGATGCCAAGTTTGGATTCCAGTGATTTTTTGGATTCCGCTCTAGATATCAAGGGTTTAAAATATGACATCCCTAGATTTGATGGTTAGAACAATCCGAGGTATCTTGATTGAGAACGATAGATTGAGAATCTGTTTGATCTCAACAACTGTCAAGAGAAATAAAAGGTGAAAGTGGCACAGTATTCTTTTACAAATTGTACAACAGAGTGGTGGAAAACTTGAAGGAATCGAGATCATATGCCAGGAAGAAGCCAATTTCAACTTGGGAAAGATTGGAATTCTAGCTTCGTTTATATCATGTTCCACCTGCATATCTCATGGAACATTATTCTTATTTGAGCAATATAAAGCAAGGGAATCGATCTGTGGATGAGTATTGGCAAGATCTCGAGTTAACCATGAGAAGGTTTGGAATAAAGGAAGACGATGCATTTATCAAGAATCATTTTATAGAAAACTTACGGAAAAACTCAAGTACCAGTTACGCTTCAATATCATATGTCGATGAGAGATTTATTGGTGAAAGTAAGATTGATTGAGAGTACATTGATACTGAAATAGACACCGTTCGGATTTCCCAATCAAAAACTACGGTTTGATTCGGGAAACCCTATGTTTGGCCGAGGTAGAGAGCACCATGTGCAGCTGTGGTCCTAAGCAATCCTATTCAAATCCAACTTATAATCCCATTGAAAGAAGAATGGCGCCCTCTACTCAACAATCTAGTAGAAATCCAAGTAAGTATACTTTTCTTCATCAAATACAGTTTCTTCTAATGCTCCTACTTATTTCCATTGTAAAGAATGAGGACATGTTAGTAATAACTGTCCTCATGCTTGAGTATTGACCACAATTGAGGAGGAAGAAGAAGAAGAAGAAGAAGAATATACTGATACGCCAGCATTGTATGAAAGCGAGGAAGAGATCATCATAAATGATCATGGTGAAAAAGGTTTGGAAACCCAAGGTAATTTTGTGTCATTGAGACTCCTCAACTCTCAAATGGCCAAATCTGAGGTAAAACGTGTTAATATTTTCCATACTAGTTGCCTTGTGAAAGATAGGAATTGTTTATTTATTATAGATTGTAGTTCTTGTGCTAACACTGTTTCTAATATTCTAGTTAAATATTTATCATTGCCTATTACTACTAATCCATCTCCAAATAAACTTATCTGGTTAATTGGAAGTGGTGAGATTAGGGTTAATGAACAATGCATGATAAAATATAAGATTGGAAAATATCATGATTCTATCTTGTGTGATGTTATACCTATAGAAGCTAGTCATATTTTGTTGGGTAGACCTTGGTAGTTTGATCGAAAGTCTATGCATGATGGGTACACTAACAAAATCACTGGGATTAAGGACAAAACTAGGTATACTTTGACACCATTGTCTCCTATTGAAGTCCTTGAGGATCGAAAGTGAATGAAAGTCGACAAAGAGAAGCTTACGACTGAACAAGGGCGGCCGAACTAAACCATACTCAGGATTTGAGTGATTTCGGCCAAAAGGTAGTAAAAAGAGGCAAAAAACCTGTCAAATTAGACCAAAATCAGGGAGGGCCGATCCTCAGACAGGTAAGTCAAGTAAGTCACAGAATGATTCTGAAAGGTCGTGAAAAATATTGTCTTCAAATCTTAGTCCTTTACCTTCGATTTATATGATGAGGCATGAACTTCCTACTAATTTGGTATCGTTTTATGATTCAATAAGAGATATTAATCCTAGTTTTACTAATCATTCTTTCGTTCTTATCTTGCACTTTAAAGAAAATTACTTTGCCAAGGAAGATATTCCCATAAATGTACATCCACAGTTTGCTGAGATGTTCAAGAATTTGAATATGTCTTTGAGGATGAACTACCTCATGGTTTGCCACCCCTTTGATGTATTGAACATCAGATAGACTTGCTATCTGTAGGAGACAAAGGGACAATAAAGACATGTCGAGGATCTACTTCACAAAGGCTATGTGCATTAATCTTTAAGTCCTTGTGTTGTGCTTGTCATTTTAGTTTATGAGAAAGATAAAACTTGGCATATGTGCACTGATTTTCGTGCTTTAAAAAAGATAACCATTAAGGATCTCCATCTTATACCTAGGTTAGATGGTATGCTTGAAGATTTACATGGTTCTGTGATTTATACTAAGATTGTTTTAACTCAGGGATATCATCAGATTCGAATAAAGGAAGGAGATTAATGGAAAACTGCATTTAAGACTAAGTTTGGGTTGTATGAATGAATTGTTATGCCTTTCGTTTTAACTAATGCACCTAATAATTTTATGCGGTTAATGAATCATGTTTTGAGAAAGTTTATTGGTTGATTTGTTGTGGTTTACTTTGATGATATTTTAATATATTCTGTTGACTAGAGAACATATTGAGCATGTTAAGATGGTTCTTGATGCACTCTGTGAGTCTAGATTTTATGCAAATATCAAGAAGTGTACTTTTGTTCTTCCAAAGTTGTTTTTCTTTGTTTTATTGTATGCCTAGATGGCATCAAATTCGATGAAACCAAGAAAGAGGCAATAAAAAATTGGCCGACCCCAACAAATGCTAATCAGGTGAGATATTTTCAGGGTTTAGCTAGTTTTTATAGAAGGTTTGTGCATAATTTTCATCTATTATTGCACCTATAAATTAACTAGTTAAAAGGGATGTGAAATTTGTGTTGGGTGAAAGCCAAGAGAATGTATTTAATGAATTAAAAGTACGATTATGTAATGCTCCTCTACATGGTTTACCTGATTTTAATGGTACTTTTGAAATTCATTGTGATGCACTTTGTGTTGGTATTGGTGCTATTCTTATGCAGTTGAATAAACCTATAGATTACTTCAGCAAAAAGTTAAAAGGGGATGCTCTTAATTTTCCTGTGATGACAAAGAATTCTATGCTATTGTGAGGGCTTTAAAGACATGCAAACATCATCTATTGCATAAAGAGTTTTTTTATTCACAGTGATCATGAAT
>JAULKJ010310195.1:0-11002 GCA_032355405.1 Rubia balearica | reverse complement strand
GGTTGGGGGGGGGGGGGGGTGGGGGTGGGTGTGAACTAATATCCACGCCTGACCCACTTTATGCCTATACCCATCCCACCCCCACTAAAACATCCATACCCGCTCCATTGGGGCGGATGTGGGGAAGACTTCCACCAAAACCTGCCCCACTGCCATCTCTATCTGGGGACATCCTCGAGATACTTCTATCCGAAGCACTTGACGATCTCCCAGTAAGTCATCTCTGGGAGACATATCCTAGACAAAAGTAGGCCACTAGGCAGACATGCTCATTATGAATCCAACGCGTATCTCTGGTAAGGGGGGGCAGCGCCTTGTCCATAATGTCCTTCATGAAAACCTGGTTCAACAAGTATGGAACTTCAGCTTCTTGAGCATGTTGTCATCAACAAACCTGGTCTCCAAGATAGATCGGCTATGCAACATGCCCCACTGCTCCTAATGAGTCGGGTCAAGTCTCTGCAATCCAATAAAGGGAGGACGAAGGGAAGCGCAGGCAAAGACTCCCCTTCTAGGGGCCATAACAATGACACAATCCAACAGCCAAAATGAAAAGCAGGTAGCCCAAAATAGTCATGGGCCTCACATGGGTAAAACCATCAAAAAATATATCTGAACTGCCCCGCACACAAATATGGAAATATAAAAATAATCTAACCCAAATCCATAGCACACAGCTAGAATGTAAGTCTTAATTTGCCAACACAAAACATCAAATCCAAAGAAAAAATGTGTTAGGTTCGGCCAAATTTACCTCGGAGAAATCCATGAAAAATTTGGGAAAATTAAATCATGGAAGGCGTGCGAAATCCTTCCTAGAATAAATTCCAGTGTATCCTAAAGCTTGATTCCTTTAAGACTAGACGGATGTTTGAGTTTTTTGGAGGAAAAACTCAAAAGTGGTCAAATGGCTAAAGCTCAAATCTGGACAGAATTTTGTTATTTTTACGTTGGATTTTTTGTGTTGTTTGTGTGCGATTGGAACGTGAAGATTTTGGGAAAAGTTTTGTGAATTTTGGTTCGTGACTAGGAATGGGGAAATACTGGTGTAGCCATAAAGATGGTTCGTACTCAGTGATTGGTTAGAATGGGTGGGTTCGACGGTTGGAATCCCCTGGTCATGACTCGTGTCATATGAAGGTGTTGTTCCCTTCATTAGGCACAGACCATGGCACGACCGTACCATTTGAATGTTCTGGGCTGAAGGCTCTTTCACATTTCCTTTGCATCGCAAACCCAAACCTACTTCCATAAACATGAACAACAAGCATAAAAATGTTCTAACACCATATATTGATGACTAAATTACCATAAAATACCACCAAACAACAAAATCAACATCTCAACATCCACAATAACATAATTAGTCCTAAAAAATGAAGGGTTTAGTGTGTGCGATTACACTATCACTGTGTCCGATCATACAAAGATGAAATTAGACCCAAACTTCTCTGAATCCTTAGTGCTACTGCTATGGGGGGTCTAAAAGAAAGCGGAAGGTTTTCAGGGTGATCAATCACAACATTAACACACATCCCCCAATCCAAGGAGATGGAAGGATTGGTTAGGATCGGAAGGAAAAGAAGAAGCACAGCTTAGACCAAACTTCTGGACAAAAAGAGGGCAAGAAGAACTCACTGGTGGTGGATGTAGAAAATGGAAATCAAGCTGAACTTGTTACACCGGAAAACATAGGGCCTATACCAGTGATGAACTCGGAGAAATTGGTCCCCTCTTTCTTAGGTGAGTTCTTAGGAAAACCATACAGATTCGAAAACAAATATGTATTTTCTTAACTCTCCTTATCAAGTGCAGGACCAACAGCAAAGGTCTCGACAGAGACCGGAGGAAGTTAGTCAACCTTAGAGCAATCAACAGGGGTCTACAACGAATCTGGAGTCCAGTCAGCAAAGTTGATTGGACTAAAGTGAGTGGCTATCGGAATATCTGAATTAGTCATAGACCCCCATGATGATTGTGAATCCTCACCCTTCTCACTGTCCATCGGCACCTTAAAGCTCGAAGCTCCGGCACACGAGTGGGACAACTGATTGGGCTCATCACTAGGAGTGCTCATGTCAATGACAGTAGGTTGTGATGGTAGACACAAGAACAAACAACAAACAAAACCAAATATGAGAAACCAAGCCACACATAACAGAACCAACAAAAGGTACACGAAAATCAAAAGATTAGACACCAAGATCCATGGTTATTTAATACACCTAGAAGAACACCAACGCTTTAACAATTTAAAAACTGCATCCATTTGTAGTACAAAAATGCAAAGATTTCAACATAAAGCAGCAGCATACTTGATTAAACAACAACCAAAAAGTTTTAAAATATGCTTTGATTAAAAAATAAACACAAAAATAACACCAAAATGGATGATTCAATGATATAAAACCAACTTCATTTAGAACAAGATGATCTAAGCAGAGAGCATCAATATTCATGACAAATGAATACAGATTTGTACACATGCAAACATTAATAACAAATGAACAGAGATTTGTACACATGCAAGCATTCATAACAAATTTAATGAAACCATAACGTATGAACGCCACAAAATCATAACATTAACATCAAATGGAATCAGTTCTCGCAACAATAACATTAGGACACAGCACAATATTGCTACTGGAACAATACCTGACTTTCGAACAACTAAGTTTGACAAAACCCTAACCGTTAGACCCGATTAGAAGACATAGAGACTCAGCACAACAAATACACATGCAATTACTTAGAACCAACATAAACTCGAGGTCAAACAGAAACCCCAAAGAACATCATCAAAAAGTAACTAAAAGCACGAAAATCATTCCATAACATCCCATTTTGTACACATTGTTGTTAAAAAAGGAAAAGTTTGTTGAAAACGTGATTTTTTAAACAGATCTATGAAAACCCTAAATGGAATCAACAAAAAAAATTAAAACCAACCATAAAATACTATGAAAAGAGATTGGACAAGGGATTCAGAACATGAAAACACCCATGGGTTAAAAATATTTAACCCGAATATTTAACCCTGTTTCAAACTCAAAGAAAACCCAAAACCTTTGTTGAAAACGTGATTTTTTAACAGATCTATGAAAACCCAAAATGAAATCAACAAAAAAAATTGGTTCCCAACCATAAAGAACTGCAGAAATAGATCGGGCAAGGGATTAAGAATGTGAAAACACCCATGATTCAAAAAATTTAAACCCGAAGTTACGGATTGGGTGTTGAGAAGAGTATTTGAAACCCTTCTTTTGATGAAACCCGATTTTAAACTCAACGAAAACCCAAAACCCACCGAGATCTGAGTGAGTTGGGGCTAGGGTATGTAATTTGTGATGAAAAACAGAGAAGGATAAGGATGGTTTAGAGTTGTGATGATAAGGGAGAGAGGATTTGGATCTGCGATTCGAGAGAACAGAAGAGAGAAAAGCCAAGTGCTTTGTTTTCTGAGAGAAGAATGAAAAGAGAAGGGAAACAATAAGGTTGAAGTGTTGAAGATTGTGATTAAGCCTTGGATTCTGATGGGATAAGAAGACCTTTTGAAAGTTAATGGGGGACAGGCGGGGCAATTGGTTACTTACGCACGAATGGAAAGCAAAATTGGGACACGCGTTTTAACTCCCACCAGCCACCTCTAATCTCTCGCTAAACCCTAGTGTTGTCAGCCCGACCCCAAACGAGATTTCTTCAAATAAAGGGGGGTATTATGGATTTTTTGGGTCTGGTCAATCAGCCCATTTTTGGCAAATTTCAGAAATTGCAATTTGAGCTGGAACATCTATATATGGAAAGTATATAATTTGAACTAGAATGGGGGAGGAAGCAATATTACAGCATAGTGACAGGCCGCAACTAGACTTACGGTGCATTAATTGAAGAGAGGGATGATGTTAGGGTAAATTTTATAGGTTGTGGAATTAATGTGGGATAGGTGGCATCACATAACTGGAGCATTCTCTACGCTGCAGCTTCTCCTTCAGTACAACTTTCCTTTTAGAATAATTTCTTCATTGCTTTTTGAGTCAGACAATATTTCCATAATCCATGGAAAGACAGGTTTAAAGTGAAAATTAGAAAAGATGAAGAAAAACATTTGGATTATATGAATCGGGTTATAAACTTTATAACTACTACACGTTCACGTTGCATAATAAAATTTTAATATTGCAACTAAGACCTTTTACCTTTTATTATTTTAATTAAACTTATTTTTCCATAACCTTATGGAAGATGATCTTCCCCAAGATTTTGACTTGCTTTTTTTACGGCTAAATTTATAGGATGGAATTTTTTGAAAAGAAATTTGATGATATATCCTATTTCAGTATTATTCAATTTTGACTTCAACAGCCTCACCTTCCCAATGATAGGAAACCTTTTTGGAGATTGCTTAAAGATGTGGACTTTGCTCCTTAATTGCCATTTAGTGATGAAAAAACACCCCTTCATTGCCCTATTAAGAGCATGTACAAAGGGGTTTCTTTGTGTCCCTTTTTAAAAAGAGATCACAAAGAGACCACAAATCCCTACAATGATAGTCTCTTTGTGGTTTGTTAAAAAAAACGGTCTCTGGGATCCAACCCAAGCAACTACTGCCCAATTCAGAACCCCCGTGGCTGGGGTCTGCGTGTCAGTGTGGGTTCTTTTTGTCCCCCCCCCCCAAGTGCCACGTGTACGTTTCTGATTGGGACACGTGGCGAGTCAGTTGCCCTCTTTTTTTTGTTTTTGTATCGCCTGACACGTGGCAATTTTGTATTGGGCCACATGTCTAACCCCGAATGACTCTTTTTTTTAAAGATCCGTTGGGCCACATGTCAACTTATGGTTAGGACACGTGGCCTCGACGGTTGAATTCAAATCAAGAGCAGCAAGAATTTAGACACGTGGCCCTATCACAATGTGTCACGTGTCCTAACGGTAACTTTTTCAAAAATTTACAACAATTCACACCAATGGTCAATTTCACACATGCTTATTTTTTTAATTTTATTTTATTTCTAATCCCTTAATTTGTCTATAAATAGAGCCATATGAATGCAATATTTTCACACTACTCTTATTTCCAATTTTTCTACATTCATTTCTTCTTTTCTTGATTTTTTTTTTCCAAATATTTGTCTCCTATTTCAATTTCATTTCCATAAATTGAAATGGATTCAAGAAGATTTTCGAAGGGGAGAGATAAAGCCTTTCCAAATTCTTCCTCTTCCAAAAATTTATCTGCATTTTTTAATGTTCGTCAAAATTTTCAAAATTAAAAAAAATCAAAACTCTCCAAACTTCTTCCCAATTTATATATGAACTCCAACCATTCATATATGAATTTCCAAAATCAATACCACTCATCTCAAAATGCACACATGAACTATACATACCCAAACATTCTCCCCAAAATCTATTCTCCAATTTTAAAATTTCATACCCGAATTATGTTAATGAACATAGCCATTCTCCAAATCTTGAAAACATTAACGAACCAGGAGCGGATTTACAGCAAGGAGGGTGGGGTACACTTGGTGAATATAGCCAACAAATCGAAGGTCACGATATTCCGCATGGTAAGCCACGTTTTAAGTGATTTATTATTATTGTTGTTGTTGTGCAACTCTTTATATGTATTTTAGCATAGGTAAAAGAGATGGTCTCCTGTGAGGAAGGCTAAACTTTAATCAGGGACCTTTATGCAATTTTAACTATATTCTAACTCCGGGGACCTATCTCTAATAAGTTTAAAGGGACCTATCTCTAATAATTTTACAAGGACCTATCACTAAAAAAATTTCTAGGGCTTTTTTCCAATTTTTTCCCATCATTTTCCCGCAATCTGCAAAAAAAATCAAAAGATATCGAAAACGTTATTAAAAATATTTTTAAAATGCAAATAATTAATATGATCATCAAATTGAAAATCATAAACATCAGCAAAAAAAGCAGAACATCAACGAAAAATCATAAATATCGACTAAAAATTGCAGCAACAAATATATTAAAAATAAAATGGCAATAAAATTTTATTTAAAAAATAAATATTAAAAATAAAAATAGAAAAAACGTCGACTACAACTAACAAAAAAATTAACTGAAACCATAAAAACATCTAGAAAGATTAAATCATCAATTAGTTTTTTAAAAAAAACTACAAACATCAAGCTATATCACCCAAAAACCTTAAAATGTCAATTATTATCATCTAAATTTCGCCATAAAATAAAAAAATGTCAACATAAGAAAAAAACACTACAAAAAACCAACCATATCACCAAAAATGCTACAAACATCAACCTATATCACCCAAAATATGAAAACATCAATTATTATCATCTAAACTTTGCTCAGAAAATGAAAAACATCAAAATAAGGGGAAAACACTACAAAAAATCAACCATATCACCGAAAAGGCTACAAACATCAACCCATATCACCTAAAACTCATCTAGAAAAAAGAAAAACATCAACATGAGAGGAAAATAATAAAAATATCGACAAAAAAGTTACGGTACCTCAAGAGTATAAATTATTCACTCAGAAATTCATAAAACATCAACAAAAAAATTTAAAAAGTTACAAATATTAACCTATATCACCAAAAAGCTACAAAACATCAACTCCTAACACCTGAACCTCATTCGAAAAATGAAAAATATCAGCATCAGAAAAATAACACTACAAACATCAATTCCTATTACCAATACCTCAGCTAGAAAATGAAAATATAAACATGAGAAAATGGGAAAAAACTACAAATATCAATTTATGTCACCAAAAAACTACAAAACATCAACTCATACCAATTAAACCTCACCTGAATATTGAAAAACATCAACATAATAGGGGGAAAATTAAAAACATCAATAAAAACCTACAGTACCTCAAGAATAAAAATTCTTCAAAAAAAGAACCCAATGAGATTTGAACCTGGGTCACTAACCCCTAAGTCTAGAGCAATAACCATTAAACCAAAGACTCTTATTGAACATATACTAAGTCAAATAATATTAAATCTCAGCATATACATCAAGAACATAAATTCTTCAAAATAAAGGTTATGAAGAGATTCAAACCCCTGACCTCAACCTCAACAACAAGAGTACTAACCACTAAACCAAACAATTATTCATAATATAAAGCTCAGTCAACAAAATATTAAATCTCATCAATTTTTGAAAAAGAAGGATATTACAATAATGAACCTCACCTCTCATGAGGTGAAACCCAACCGTCCGTCGCTGCCAACCGTCACCTCCGCCACCGTCAACCGTCGCATCTGCAGCCGTCTATCGTCGCCTTTATCTCCGCTGCAATCCGCCTGTCTTCCGGAGTCTATAATCTCTCGTGTGTTGCATACGCGAGTCTTCTTCTCCACATAGCACGTGGATCTGATGCGTCTGAACGTCGCCTGCAATTCCAGAACGTTGTCTTCTGGAAACGTCGATCGCGTTGGTCGTTCAAATCGATTCTTTTCTTCTCACTTTGCCTAAAACGTCGAGCTAGGGCATGGCCCCATTCGAATCAGTTATTTTCTTCTCATTCCACTGGCGAAAGTTTCGATCGTTGGTGTCGGAGAAAAACTGTGAAGAACCGGCTACGTTCATGTAGCTTCGATCGTCGCGCCGTTCAAATTATAAGAGAGGAAATTCGCAAAGCGTCTCCGTTGCCGGAGCTAGGGAAAGATGTCACAGCCTCTGTCACCGGAGCTAGGGCAAGGCATCATAAGCAGAAGAACCGTGGCAATTTTGCACAGCGGGGCGAGGTTCCGATAGAAATTCGGCGCATATCTGGTAGAAAATTGGCGAAAACTGGCAGTCAGCGGCGGTTGCCGATAGACGAGAGGTTTCCGGCGAGACAAAAAATGGAAAATGAAAAAATATGATATTTTTGTGATATATATAGTAGTTTAATAATTACACAGTAGGTCCCCAAATTCTTCACCATATTTTTTTAAACCCCATTCCAAATGAAACTTCTTATAATTGCTCAAATAATCCATGGCCTAAAGTTTAGTATACCTAAAACAAGACTATGTCTAGGTAAAATTAGTATACTTAAATTAAATTAATCTATCTAGACTAGTTTACGGAAAATAAGTAAATTTCACTAGTTGAAAATAAATAAATATATACACTCTAGTTTATGTTAAATAGCAAATTTCAATTCATTTGTTGAAGGTAAATTGGTTTATTTTCACTTGTATTTGTGAATCTATATGTAAATTATCATAGGTAAAATAGTTTATTGAAATTAGTGTATATAAAATAAATAAATTTATATACACTAGTTTTGTTAGTTAAATAACAAATTTAACCAATTTCAATTCATTTGTTAAATGTAAATTGGTTTATTTTCACTTGCATTTGTGAATCTATATGTAAATTATCATATGTAAAATAGTTTATAAAAATAAGTGTATTTAAATAAATTAATTTATACACGCTAGCTTATGTTAGTTAACGAATTTCACTAATTTCAATTCGTTTGTTAAATGTAAATTGGTTTATTTTCACTTGTATTTGTGAATATCTATGTAAATTATCATATGTAAAATAGTTTATTGAAATTAGTGTATTTAAAATAAATAACTTTATACACACTAGTTTATGTTAGTTAACAAATTTCACTAATTTCAATTCGTTTGTAGAATGTAAATTGGTTTATTTTCACTTATGTTTGTGAATCTCTGTGTAAATTTTCATATGTAAAATAGTTTATTGAAATTAGTATATTTAAAATAAATAAATTTATACACACTAGCTTATGTTAGTTAACAAATTTCACTAATTTCAATTCGTTTGTTAAATGTAAATTGGTTTATTTTCACTTGTATTTGTGAATCTCTAACTAAATTATCATACGTAAAATAGTTTATTGAAATTAGTGTATTTAAAATAAATAAATTTATACACACTAGTTTATGTTAGTTAACAAATTTCACTAATTTCAATTCGTTTGTTAAATGTAAATTGGTTTATTTTCACTTGTATATGTGAATCTCTAACTAAATTATCATACGTAAAATAGTTTATTGAAATTAGGGTATTTAAAATAAATAAATTTATACACACTAGTTTATGTTAGTTAACAAATTTCACTAATTTCAATTCATTTGTTAAATGTAAATTGGTTTATTTTCACTTGTATTTGTGAATTAAACTATCCAAATTTAGTATGTGTAAACATTAGTAAATCTAAAATATCATTTTTATATGTTTACAAAATGAAGTTGGTGAAAAAAGTGATGAAGTTGTTGAAGTGTCCGGAAGTAAAGACACGAAGAAGAAAGCCGCTAAAAAGAGAGATGGACAGTGGATGATGATAACACTTTAGTCGGCGCATAGTCCACCCATTCCACTGATTGTGTAGTCAGTACAGGTCAGAACGTCGGTGTATTTTGGACCAAAATTGTGGATGAGTTGAATGGATACCGAACACAATGCACCGGGTCATTGAAGTCGTGTAAGTCAAGGTGGAAAAAACTTTCCCACGACATTGCAAAGTACACGGGATGTGAGAGCAAAGCTATACGCCATTACAATCAATGTGGGAGTGGCGGCCTGTATTTTACTGTATGCGCCATGTATTTATACCTTACAAATGCAAAATATATTAAAATTAAATAAATTAAATTAATAATATCAATTTTAAATTAAAAATTATTAGTGGTTGAAGAGTGGCGGCTGCCGTCGGTGGTCTGGCGGCGGATGGTGGTGGCCGGCCACTTTTCAACGGTGGTCCGGCCAAGTTCCGATCATATTCCGGTTACTTTCCGGTCAAACTCAGGTGAAGTTCCGGCGGACGATACTTCTCATCTAAAAATTTGTACTTATGGGTCTCGTCACATGATTCTCATCTGGAAATTTGTACTTGTGGCTCTCATCACATGGTTTTCATCCTAAAATTTGTACTTGTGGCTCTTATCACATGGTTCTCATTCTAAAATTTGTAGTTGTGGCTCTCATCACATGGTTCTCATCCAAAAATTTGTATTTGTGGCTCTCATCACATGGTTCTCATCCAAAAATTTGTACTTGTGGCTCTCATCCAAAAATTTGTACCTGTGTCTCTCATTGCATGACTCTCATCGCATGGTTCACATCCAAAAAATTGTACTTGTGTCTCTCATCGCATGACTCTCAGTGCATGGTTTGCATCCTAAAATTTGTACATATGGCTCTCATCGCATGACTCTCTTCCTATGGCTCGCACTTGGATTTTTGTCGTGTGGCTCGCATTTGGATCAATGAGAACCATCACCCGCCGGAATATTGTTGGACCCTGGCTAGAAATTAGCCGGACCACTACCGAAAAGTCACCGGCCACCACTTGCGACAACCGCTGTCCTTCCACCATTAATAATTCATGTTTTTTTTAAATTTTAAATTAAACTTTTTATTTGATTTTTTAAAATTTTAATATATTTTGTATTTATAAGGTATATATACAGGACGTATATAGTAAAATACAGGGCGTGAAATAGCAACACCCATTTTATTCGATTCACTTGATCTTTCGCCCCACTGTAACTCTACATTTTAACGTAGAGTAGCTAGTTATCCCAAAAAATATTTGATCATTAATGCCGACGGAATGAATTCAAAATAAAATCTCTAAAATCTCAATTATATTTTATCCTTAAATTAGCGTTTGTAAAATCAAGAGAAAAATGAAGTAGAAGAAAAAGAATTGTGTTCTGGAATATTTATGATAAAATATGACCAAAAAAAAGATGACACTGGTGGAGAACAAACCGATTAAAGGCGGTTATATCGGATCAAAGAAGTCACTTTTTGGGTGACTTCTCTGATTCCGCCTTTGATCGTTAATGATCAAAGACGATTTGAAAACTGCCTTTCATGGGGATCCGGTTCAAGTTTTGGATCGAAACTTGAATCAGACGTCCTAACAAAAAAAATCCGGAAACTTAATATTTCCAGCAGCCTCCGGTGAAACACAATCACATCCGAAATTTCTTTGACCAAAATATGAATCTGGA
>JAULKJ010310184.1:0-11002 GCA_032355405.1 Rubia balearica | reverse complement strand
ATATTTATTTACTATACTTATATATTATATTTGTGTATACGTTCCTATATATATATTTGTTTATAATTACTATGTTTTTTACTTACTTACTACTTTCATTACTTGAATGGTATCAGAGCCATGGATGGTTAGGACTTAGATAAGCCTGGTTTAAACTGCTTAAAAAATTCAAATGAATTTGATGAACTGGAAAAGGACGCTGTTAAAAACAGTGTGCTAAATGAGACTGAAATGCCGGAGAATATGGAAGCTCTAAACAGATGGACTATTCCTAGAGTTGGAACTGGATTAATATATCAGTTAGGAACTTTTGAAAAAATCGGATTGAAACAGGTAGTAAAAACTACTGAGGAATCCATAACTCTAGAAAATGATGAATCAGTTATAAAATTACTATCTGAAAATGATATTAACAGATATAGACAACTTTATAAGTTTCTCCATATAGGATTAGTACAAATTGCCTTTAAACCATTAACTTTAAAGGGATTGCCAGAAAGCTTTATAGCAGCTTTAAGAGATGGTAGAAACTTAAATTGGAATAATTCAATTATGGGTATAATACAGTCTAGTTTGGCACATGGACCAATATATTTTAATGTATTTCCAGATTTAAATTTATCATTGACTGATACAAATATACTTGATAGTTTAACTTTGCATGTTAAAACTAATGGTTACACATATGTTGAAGGATCTGAGCTAATATGCTTATGTTATCGCATTTACTTAAAACCTTTATTTACATTAAATATGAATTGTAAAATAAAGGATAAAAATATGAATGGAACTAAAATAATATAAACAAACTTTAATAAATCTCATATTATTACTAGAAGAACTATTAAGTGGGATGAGATTCCAATTCCAGAAGACTGGAAAATAGAAAAAAAAAAGGGATCCAACAAACCCAAATAACTTCCGATGTAAAACATATTTTACAGACATCAGAAGGTATAATTCATATACAAAATCTATTAGAAGGTAGAAGATCATATTCTACAAGTTCTAGGATAAATAGATCCAATAGATCTTTCATGTCCCCATATGTTGAAAATCTAGCCAGCTCTTCATACCTGACAGATGAAAAAGAAGAGGAAGATCTATATCATGTTGATAATCTGGTTAAAAAATAAAAACAATATTGTGAAAGGAATTTATAGTATGAAAAATGCAGATTAACTGAATCCGAAATGAATTTTTAAATATGATAGGACAAAAAATTAATTTTGAAAAAGGATCTATTGCAAGATATGTCATTAAAAAGTTTTTTTTTCCGGAAAATGGAATCCATTTAGAAAATGGTTTTTTGATAACTTTTCCAGCGAAGAAAAAATAAATAATTCAGACAGAATTTTATCAATTCACCACTAATTATAATAGCATTATTCATTTTGTTCCATGGTTTCTAACCCACTATATGGAATCATATATTTCCACAATTGAAAGAAATTATAAGCTATCTGATGGAAAAATATTAAAAGCAGAATATCCTCCACAAACTTCTTTTCAAATAGAAAATCAAGGAAAAATTCCAAATTTTAAAGCATTCTCAAAAATGTTTGAGGAAGAAACTCTTCAACTTATAATTAAACAGCTAAATATTTGTATTAGAGCAACAAAATTATACAAATTTAAAATCGAATAATTGGAGAACAGGTAGTCTCTATAAGAGATAAACTCCAAGCTTTTATATCTTCGTCAGGAAAATCAGTAGAAGATAATCCTTCTACAACATCAAATAATAATGTGGAAATAATTAAATCAAATTTACAACCCCCTCCAGTAATAAAAGACTTTAAATTAAGACCCACTTCTGAATTAATATCTGTAATAGAGGAAAAGTTTAAAGGATTTTAATTAAATACCCTAGAAAAAGAATTTTCTAATATGTTAAAAGAATATGATAACAAAGACCAGATAAACAAAATTGATCATAAAGAAAAATATAAGTATGCAAATAGACCTAAAATGCGAATGCACTATTATAGTAGGCCTTCACCAATGGATACACTCCATGAGGAACAAGAATTTATTATGACTAATAGTTATAATGGAAAAGAATTATATGAATGGAATATAGATGGATATACTGAGAAGCAAATTCATAATGTAGCACATATGATGCTTATGTATAGTACTATATGTAGACAAAATCATAACACAGATAAAAATATTGCCAAAATGATAAGTGTTGGTTTTACAGGTCAATTAAAAGGATGGTGGGATAATTATTTATCTACAGAAGATAAAGAAACCATATTAAATACAGTAAAATAAGAAGGAAATAGGGTAGTAGAAAATGCAGTCTACACTTTGGTTCTAACCATATTAGAACATTTTCCTGGAAGAATATCAGATCAGGGAGAAAATATTAAACCTTATTACAAAATTTAAGGTGTAAAACACTTTTTGATTTCAGATGGTATAGAGATACTTTTCTTAGTAGAGTAATGGAACTCCCAGAAAGTAATAGTACTCATTGGAAGTCAAAATTTATTGATGGATTACCTAGCTTATTTGCAGAAAGGGTAAGAAAGGTTTTGAGACAAGATAGAGTGCCATATGAAAATTATACTGTGGAAAATTAATGGGAATATGCATACAAGAAAGCTTATCCCCATGTAATGAAATAAAATTAAATCAACAAATTAAAACCCAAAGATTAAATGAAAGAACCCAATTAGAACAATTTTATGGCCAATTTGGAGTAGATATACCTGCTCAAAGAAAACGAAACCATAATAAGGAACCATATTATATAATAAAAAAACCGTATTGAAAAAAACCTAAATATGAGCAAGATTATAAAATGTAAAATAAATTAGAAAAGAGAAGAAAAGTCACATATTTTCAATGTGGAAAGACAGGTCACTTTGCAAATAAATGTAAGATGAGATTTTTTTAAAATCTTCAAATTGATGAAGAAACTAAAAAAAGATATTAAAAATTATAGACAGCTCAGACTCAGAAGCAGACTCAGAATACAGCCATACTAGTGAAAGTTCATATAACTCAGATAAAACCTCAAAGTGTTGTCAAAATTGTGAACAAGGAAAAACATGTCTAATAAAGACAGTTGAGTTAGAAACAGAAAATGAGGAATTCTATAAGATCAATTCCCAATTTCAAGATCTCAAAATTAATGTACTCACTAATAATAATATACTAGAATTTTTTAAGATGATAAAAGATCCAGAATTGAGATATAAATTAATAGATCAAATGGATGATAATTCATCTTTTAATACTCCCCAAGTAGATAAAATTACACAAAGCACGGAGCTATACTCAATAACTAAGGTCATTAAAATGATATAAGAAAAAAATAAATCTAAAATGAAATACAAGCTTCCACAACTGATCTTATAAAAGAAATAGAAAATCTTAAAAAAGAGGTTAAAAACCTTGAAAAACATAATATCCAACTAGATAACAGATTAACATATCTAGAAAACTTCCATGATAAAGGAAAGGAAGTAATTTCACCACCTTTATTCGATAATGAAAATTTCTTATCTACATTAGATCTAGTATCTCAAAAATGGCATACCCACATAACGTTGTTGATTAACAATGAATATACTATAAAATTACAAGTCTTAATAGATAGCGGTACAGATATTAGTGTCATAAATGAGGGAATCATACCCACAAAATATAATGAAAAAACAGCTCATAGAGTTAGACATGCAAGAGGAGACAGATTAGATATTTAATATAAATTATCTTCTGCATTCATATGCAAGAATAAAACTTGCATTCCTGAAACATTTTTATTAGTAAAAAACTTAAAAGACCAAGTCATATTAGGCACCACTTTTATAAATAAATTATTCCCGATAGAAAAAATAGACCAGACAGGAATAATAGGTAGTTATAAGAATAATAATATAAAATTTAATTTCTTTGAAGAACCTTTCACCAGAAAAATAAATGAAATAAGAGAAAGGATAATAAGAAAAAATAATCAAATTAAATTCCTAAAATGGGAAGTTAATGTATTAACTGTTGAAGATAATCTTCAACTTCCCAAGTTACAAGATACTAGCAGAGTACCTTAGCGCATTGTGCGATATTATTAATTAAAATATTAGGATGTACATTTTGTGTCTTACATTTAAATTGAAAAAAAATTAATTAAAATTTTAAAGTTTAGATATCTAAGCAAAACTATATGAGTTATGAAATGAAATAATTGAATACGATAAAAAATGTTTATTTTTATAATATTTCATTCAATTTTTTTAAAGTAATTATTTACATGTTGAGATTCATTTTAAAATGTTATCATAATTATGTGTATCTCATTGCAATAAATAAAAGTAAATATCAAATGACTTAATTAGTCTTACTAAATATAAATGTCATCTTTTAACAGTTAGCCGGTCTAAAACAAAACTTTGTCAGATATAATAAATAAATCATATAAGGGTGTTCAAATTGCCCGACCCGATCCATTTTGACCCGTCCCATATGGGTCGGGTCGGGTCAATGTCCCATTTGGTCGATGTGGGTTGGGTCAAAACAGGTCCGGTTGGATTTTGACCCAAATCAACCCATTTTGACCCATTTACAATTTTATCCAATTTTCTTGAAAAAATCATAAAAAAATTAGTTTAATACAACATATCCACCATTAATTTAATTCATAAAAAATTTTAACATTCTTAATTTTTTTTATAAAACTAAAAATAATTTTGCAAATCTACTATTAATTATAAATAATACAGTATATTTATTATTATATGAAACATATATTCATAATTTTATAAATAAATTTTAGTAAAATTATATTTTATAATTGAAATATTAAAAGTACTCTAGATAAAAAAATAAAAAATAATTGTATTTTTCTATATTAAGTGAATAATATAAAATTAAATATAATATAATATTCTTATTTTAAATTATATAAAAATAAATCATAATTTATTTTTTATTTAAATATTATTACATTTAAAAATAATATATTTTATTTAAATAAATTATAAAAAAAATCACTATTTTTATATGATTTTGGTCGATTTGGGTCGGCCCATGACCTAGTCCGACCCTAAACTATGGGAATTTTGATCCGACTTGACCCATTTATCACAAAAATTTTGGTCAATTTTGGTCGGGACAGCCGATCCGCCCCGACCCATAAACATCCCTAATATGTATACATATTTCTATCAATACTCTATCATTGTATACAAATATCCGAATATTTTGTTATTTCACATTATGTGTTTATTTGAATTTTCTTTAGTGATATATGTATGTATAGTATGAGATATTTATAATTTTAAATATATCTTTAGAAGTTATATATTTTAACAAGTTGTGATAGATTATATATAGTAAAGAATTAAAATCAGTAACATATAATAATATTAGTATGTTATTTTTTAACAAATTTGGTTTAGGTTAGTCAAAATGACTTCAATATCCCCGGTTGACAGCAACAAGCAAACAATTTCTATTATATGGTGATTGGGATAAAGAAAAATTACTTGATCATCAACTTTATATAATTATCTCATTTAAATAATAATAATAATTTAAGCATAATTTAATTATTTAATTAAAATGGTATATTATTAAATATAGTGAAGTATCAGTGCAATTTTAATACACATCATTATCAAGCTCACCGCGCATCGCGCAGTGTTACTACATTAGTTTCACATAATTGTAGAGTGGAGATGCAACATATACATTGGGGTCGGTGGGACATGCCTAATTGTAATGCTGGAAAAATGTGGTGGACCGATGGCAGCAGCGGAGCGGAGGGTGGTCTGGTGGTGGTGTTCAGCGGCTGGGGTTGGTGGGTGGAGGACGTTTTTATCTTTCAAATTTTTGCTTTAGTTTGAAAGGGCATTTTGGTCATTTTCAATCGGTCAATGACCGGAAATGACAAGTCAATGTCGGATTATAGTCTTTAGGATTATATTTGCACTTATGTAAAGTAGTTAGAGTTATTTTTGTACTAAAAATTATCTCAAAATTATATGTGCACTTTATCAAGTATATAGAGTTATATTTGTATAAATTGTTTTTCTTAGACTTTTCCTTTACTTAATATACTTGTCCTCTAAATTGATTGGCGTCTCTTCATTTCACGAGCACATAATATAAATAAATCTCAATGCAATTTAAAAAAATGTATACCAATATAATCCCACCTATTTGAGTAAATCTTAGTAGGGATATATATAAATATAACCCTATATAACTTCAGTAAGTGCACATATAACCTTGAGATAATTTTTAGTGCAAGAATAACCCTAACTACTTTACATAAATGCAAATATAACCTTAAACACTATATTTTGGCATTGACTGACCATTTTCAACCATTGGCCGACTGAAAATGACTAAAATGCCCTTTCAGCCTAAATAAAAAACTTGAAAAACAAAAATACCCACCACCCCTCCGTTGCACCACCACCACCGGTCCCCACCACCACCACTACTCGCTCTGCCCAGTCGGTAAAACAAAATGAAAATAATTTCTAGTCGGTCATTTAGGCCTAAATCATCATTCTGGCCATTTTCGTCAAGAATGTCAAATACCTCGCTAAGTAGGTCAACCACCTCATCTTACCTTCCTTAACAAACACCAGCCTACCACCATGACGACGCATCGCTTTCCGCCAAGTCCCTCGCTCTATTCCTCAGCCTCGTAGATTTCGACACCAATTGCGATGACACGCCACTCGCCTCAGCTTTCACCCTGGACTTCGACGATGGCGGCGACAAAGATATGGACAACATTAAGGGTTAGAGGCTAAGTAATTGGGATTGAGGGTATCCATTGATTTCGATTGATTCTGATTGGAAGTAATTGTCGGTGCCTACCATTGATTTTGATGGCCTCTCCTATATCCTTGCTGTGTTCCGACGCCAATGCAGACAACGCGCAGCTTACCTCCACTTACACACCGGATTTCGACGCCGGCGGTGGTTGCAAAGCGTGGACTACAGCAAGCAGGGTTAGAGGTTGAAAACTTTCCTGATGAATTCCGTTGCTGTTGTCCAATAATTATGATCATGCCGAAAGCAAGGTTAAGACGACAACAAGCTTGGGGTGTATAAATTGGTTTTGATCGATTTCGAGGAGAAAAAGGAAATTGGTTTATTGGCAATTTGTAGAGAAAAAGGAAATGGTGAACCCAAATTGCAGTGGCCATTTGCAGAAAGAGAAGAATGGTGGTGGGGGAAATATGGTCATTACTTAATTGGCAGTTTTCATTTTTTTAAACATAAACTGGCCAGGCTTAAATTTATCTTTTTAACATAATCCGACCTCAAATTATTGAAAAAGGTTATATTTGCAAATACACTAGTTATTTAGGGTTATATTTGCACTTTAAATTATCACAGGGTTATATTTGCACTTATATGAATTGTGTCTTAAATATGCACTTTTCTAATCCCAATACAATTCTCAGATAACTTTTAGTACAAAAACTACCCTAACTAGTTGATGAAAATGTCAATATAACCCTGAGACATCATTTACGACGTTGACCAGCATTGACCTCACATAAAATGACTAAAATGCCTTTAAACCTAAAACTTATAAGTATTAGGATAATTTTTCCCTCATGCCCGCCATCGTCCATGTCTTCACCCGGCTACCCTGGCCCCGCCACAACCCCTACCCCTGGCCCCGCCACCACCTCCACCTCTATATACACATATATAAAATTATGATCATCAGACAATTCACACAAACAAAAACTTTTACAACGAGTAATTAAGAACACATTTGCAATAGGCACGCCGGGAAAGGAGAACCAGTCGGAGGCACTCACAGCCGTTGCCGCCGAGTTCTTCTCCATGCTCATTTTTACCTTAGCCGGCAAAGGCTCTAGAATGGCTTGCAGTAATCAACTCTCAATCTCCAATACTACGTTTCATCCCTAGTAATCAAAATTTAAGTATAGCTTAATTATGTTGATAATTAATGGAAGATATTATCACTCACGGTGGATCTGCAACGCGTTCTGGACTGATAACGACGGTGTTAGCGCATGCACTCACATGCATCATAGTCGTCTCGGTTGGCAATAACATCTCCGGCGGCCATGTGAATCTGGTCGTGACCATGGGCGCATTCGTCGGCTGCAACATTACGTTTATCAGAGTCATCGGCGGAAACAGAAATCAACTCTCAAAAACTGAAGGAAACGATTGAATGAAGGAATCGACGACCTGAGGCTTTGAGATTGCCGGAGAACAAAGAAAACGGCTGAGAAGAGGAGAAATGATGGAGAAGATTAGAAGGAAAATGAGAAAATTAGGGTTAAGGCATTACGGTCATTTCATTTTTTTTTAAAAAAAAAGAGGGGTAATAGTAATTTCACATAATTTCGGCCAAAAGTTATCGGAAAGGATTATATTGATACTTTCATTAACTATTTAGGGTTATATTGTCACTTTCGAATACTGAAAGATTATATTAGCACATATGTCAAAAGATAGGGTTATAAA
The DNA here is from genome assembly GCA_032355405.1 of Rubia balearica. Classification (NCBI taxonomy): domain Eukaryota; kingdom Viridiplantae; phylum Streptophyta; class Magnoliopsida; order Gentianales; family Rubiaceae; genus Rubia; species Rubia balearica. Next base: position 2,518 of record JAULKJ010310184.1, on the reverse strand, counting down.
GACACTTTTCTATTTAAAAAGTTGTAGGTATCCTTGAGATTTTTAGGTAAAAATGTAGACAACAATAAGAAGGTTAGTATGGTATATTTTGGCATTTGCTGATAATTATATACTCCCTCCTACTAATTAAGGGTGTTCGTCGGTCAAAAACCAAACCGAATCAGAGCGGAATAAGTTAGGATCAAAACCATAAAAAACCTTGGACGGAGAACCAAACCAGTTAATTATTATTTAGGGCCAGGATCGGACCAGAACTATTCGGGTTTTGGACCGGATTTTAGTAAACGTTATTCTTTTATTAAAAAATATTTGGTGTTGGAAAAAATTTAATTAAGTTTTTGTCTTTAAGAGGAAAATTTTTACCTCAAAATATGGATGAATATTGGCCTATTGGAAATAAATCTAAACTAGTACTCCCTCCGCTCCACCATAAACTGCACAGAATCTTTTTCATGGTCTTCAAGAAACATGTTTGACCATTAATATGTTTAACTACGTATAATAACGGCAAATAAAAATTTGATATTTATAAACTACTTATTATGACGAATCTAACAATATCTCATACGATAATATTATTGTTTATATATCTATTCAAATATGTGATCAAAGTTTGACAGTGTTGACTGTCATATAGTAAGTGTGCAGTTTATGGTGGGACGGAGTGATTATATAAATTTTAAATCATAAATACATTAAAAATATATATATATATATACATAAGAGTAAGTTACCAATCCAGGCCGGAAAAATTCGATCTTATGGAATTCAATGTATCTGGTTCCGGTCTTTATATTCTGGTCTGTTTTGGTCCATTTTACTTGTTCGGATCGGTTCATGAACACCCCTACTACTAATAACATGTTTTTTATCAACTTTTTCAAATCATATTTGACCATAAATTTCAACTATTAAGTTACAATATCATTTGATATATGGTTAGATTCTTTGCAACATAAATATTTTTTAAAAATAAAATTTTTGTCCACGATTAGTATATGTAACTGAAGTTATCGATTACCACACTTGATTTGAAAAAACTGACCAAAAATATGAATTTATTAATGGGCCAGAGGGAGTATAGTGTATCGATCCTTTTAAAGAACACTTGTATGGAGGGTGGCGTATGATTTCAAACAATAAAATGATAATGTCAACAACATCATATACCATACGAAGTTATTGGAAGAAGGGGTAAATAGTCTGAGTTCCAATGTTTAAGAAATCAAGCGTGGAAAGGAAATGGCAAAAGAGATAAGTGAACCAATGAGCAGAGACGTTTCGACTAATGCTTAATTGCAATCTGATAGGATGATACTTTGTTTTAATGCTGCAACAAGGACTTTACTTTTTTGGGTATAAATTGTCAGATTGATAATTCATGGCAACATGGAGAAGCAATCAAAATAGATTGAACCCTTCCAGCGCAATTAACTGAAACAGCGGCCTTAAGACACACACTAAATAGCTGTGTTAAAACTACAAATTTACCCAAACATAACCAGAGCGGATGCATGAGTTATGATAAAGGCCATCCAAAAATAAGGGGAGGAAAGATACGTCTATGGACTACTTTGTATTGACATCAAATTGTTGTTAGGAAACTTCACGATCCAATCGTTCAATGGATTTCGAAACAAAAAAATAGCATTACTCACAAACTAGCTCAATTTCCAAAAAATATATTGTTTGTCCTCGTACTCGTGGAGTTTGACTCCAATTTTTACAAACTCAAATTCTTAATGAAATACAATTTTCTTTTTTTTAAAAAAAACTTGTACAATCTCATGTTAACTCCACTTGTATTTGTAATCATTAATTTGCACTTAATGGTTTTCATGATAACAAATCTCAACTTACAAGAAAACTTTAATGCCTATTAAAATATAGATAGTTACGATGTATAAACTGTTTAAAGCCCGATCAAAATCGTAAATGCTTATATAACTCTAACTTTTGATTGAAAGTACTCATATAATCCTGCAATTTGAGAAAGTAACAATCTAACCCTCACTTATTACCAATTGTGTCAATGTAACTCTAACTATTAATCAAATTATGTCAATATAGACAAACTTATTAATTCTGACGTTGACCCAAAGAATCCAAGCATTAACCAAAAACTAAAATGATCAAAATACCAAACCAAAGATGGAAATTTAATACCCATTATACCCCCGTTTTCTTTCTTCTTCACAATTCACCCCCTGCCACGCTCCTCATCCGCTGGTCCCACGCCGCAGCCAGAAACTTCACTCCTTTCTTCATCACTGCTTCCCTAATCACCACCGTAGCGCCACCATCGAGCCACCACCCCCACAGCCATCTCGTCGCCCTCCTTCTCTCTCCCTTCACCTCCTTCGCCCACAGGAGGAAACCCTAGCCGCTCGCCACCACCCCTCAACCAACCTGCCGCCTTCCTTCTCCCTCTCCCCTCCCCGCACCTCTGCCACCCACAAAAGGAAAACCTAGTCACTTGTCGTCCAACCCCGCTTGCCACCACCCCACAGCCATCTCG
>JAULKJ010310174.1:0-11003 GCA_032355405.1 Rubia balearica | reverse complement strand
CGCGTCCCAACCGAAAAATTTAAAAATAGTTTTTTTAGAACGTATTAACTTTCATTAATCCTCCAAAACACTATACATCCATTCTGCTTACAAAATCTCCTATCAGCCTAATCAAATTCTACTGTAGGCTTAGCTCATTTATCTCTTAGCTTTGGGTTCATCCAACATCTACTCACTATACATTCAAGAATTAGTCTAATTACATCAACTTCTTTTGTGTTGTACTTGAAGCATATTTCATTCCTTCATTGCCAAACACCATAGATAGTTTCAGCCACTGCAAGTTTTAGCATCTTCACCCTCCATCCCTTTCCTCTACATCGTCTTTTCAGCCATTCCAATTCGTCATCCCAGTTTTCCAGTCTCTTCCGGATTTGCAACCAACAGAGTATTTCTATCCAGATCATCATTGTCTATTTGCATTCGAAAAACAAATGTTGAATGTTCTCATCATGTTCACAAAGCACACATTTACTATCCACATCCATACCATACTTTCTCAATCGATCTTTCGTGGCCAAACGCTTATGACATCACAACCGTAAAACAAATCTGGCTCTCAGTCTTGCTACATTTCCTTCCAGTAGTTTGCTTCATTCAACCCTTGGCTACCCCTCTTTTAGTTTAGCTTCATCCATTCTCTTCACAACATTCCTACACCTGATCAAACTTTTCATCATCCAGGAAGAATGTACAGGAAACTCCATATTTATCACATATTTCCCCTTTATATAGTACGAGTGTTTCCATTTTATCCACAGGTTGTCCGCCTTTCTACATAAATTCCATAAGATTCTGCTAATACACGCCACATTCCACTCATTTAGAGCAATAACATTCAACCCACCTAATTTTCTTGGTTTACAAACTTTTGACCAAGAAACAGGTGATTTCGACCACATAAAAGATCGACACACAGCTTCAATATTTTTCAAAACTGATTTAGGTAGTGGAAATACTTGTAACTGGTAATTAGCAACAGAGAATAGTACACTCTGAACCAATTGCAATCTTCCCACATAGCTAAGCAGCTTCGAGCTCCAGTGTTTGATTCTTATCAACTATTTTTTCCACCAATGGCTGACATAATTGTACTGTGATTTTTCTGCTTGAAAGAGGGACCCCCAGTTATCGAAACGGAAAGGAACCTTCTTCAAACCCCGTTTCCTCCAGTATTAGCTTTCTATGTTCATCTTCAACCTTGCCAAAGTAGACCTTGTTTTTTTTCATGCTCACTCTCAGTCTTGTTGAACTTTCAAACTTTCTATTACCCTTCATAAGGGTTTTCACAGATTTAACCTCCCTTTTACAAAAGAGCAGCACATCATCTGCAAAGTTTAAGTTAATAATTTGTAACTGATCACTTCGGGTGGTAGCTGAATCCCTGCTTTCTACAGATCTCATGTACACATCTGGACATATACTCCATTACAATAACAAATAGCAGTGGGGATAGTAGATCCCCCTACCTCGGCCCTCTCTTCACTTCAACAATTCTAGTAGGGATCCCATTACCAATGTACTTATATGATACTGTCAAAACACAAATCTTTGTCCATTCAAAAAACCTATCAGGCAGCCCCATACCCCTTAGAATCTCCTCAAGTGCACTCCATTCCACTGTGTCGTATGTTTTTTGTATATCCATTTGTATGGTGCATCTCGTTTTCCTCCATTTTTTCTATTATAACCCCTGATCAGCTCATAAGCAAGCAATATATGGTCATGAATAAATCTCCCAGGTACAAATGTTGTTTGATTCACCTGCACAATCTCATTTATCACCTATTCAGCCTGTTCGTCAGTACCTTCGAGATGATTTTATAGAGTGTAGAACAAAAATAAATAAGTCTTAACTCCCTAACTTTTCTAGCTGTTGGATGCTTAGGAATTCATGTAACCAATGTGCAGTTAATAGCAGTTTATAGCTTTGTACATTCTACCTTTAGTGAAGAACTTCTTCACAGCCTCCATAATGTCATCCAGTATGAACCTCCATGAAGCTTTAAATTTTTTTGCATTGAATCCATCCCATCCAGGAGCTTTCAGGTCACCAATCCCTTTTAAAATTATTAGTGTTTCCTGTTTTCCAACATCTGCTGATTCAATTCTTCTAGCCTCATTGCTCAAAATACTTCCAGTTTTGATCACCTCTATATCCACCATTTCAGTTCTGCCATCAGATCTTCCAACTATTTTTTTCATAAAACTCAAGAATTTTAGCTTCCATATCCTCTTGCTTTGTTATAATTTCTCCACTCTCCTACTCCATTTTCTGCACAAAAGTATGCATTTTTGCCATCACCCAGTTTCAACCATTCAGCCTTAGATTTCTGTTTTAACCCTTTTTCATCAATTTCACCCCATTTCCGAACCTCCTTTTTACAATCAATCACCCTTTCAATTTTCACCTTCTCAAATCTGTGATTTATCAGGTCCTTCTGAGCTATCATCAACTCTTCCCTTGCCATTTCAAGCTTGGCTTTAATACCTCTTAACTGCTTCGTGTATTTCCATAAATCTTTTTGCAATCTCAATAATTTTCCCCATACTCTGTACATTGGCCGACCCTTCAAGGGTTTATACCAGCTTTCTTCCATAGCCCTCCTAACCTCTTCCCATTCCAATAAACAATTCAAAATGTAAAATTGTTTGTGTTTCAACCTCTTTTCTCCACCGACCTTAACACACAACAGTGCATGATCTGAGATCCCAGGTTCTAAGACATACGCATCAGGAAATTTATAGAACCATTCACTATTAGCCAGGGGCCTATCTATCCTTGCGTAAATCACCCCATATACATGTTGATTTGACCATGTATAATAATCTCCACTGCTTTCACATTCACCCAAGCCAACCATACTCATCATGCTTTCCAAATCAACAAACTAAGCTGGTTGAACTTCACTTCCACCCACTATGTCCACAGTTTTGAGTACATTGTTATAATCACCTATCATAAGCCATGGGCCATGAACCTGATTTTGCAATGTCTCTATACTCTTCCACAATTTTCTTCTCTGGAGGAGTTGATTACCCTCATAGATTTCCGTTATCCAGAACATGACTTCACCTTCTCCATTTTTCACCAAGCATTGAATCATTTGATCAGTTGTACAGATTTTCTGAACATCAGTCATTTGTTTGTCCCACAAAACCAAAACTCCGCCATTCAGATGTTTTCCATATTTATCTTTTAATTCCCACCTATCACCAAAGGTCCTCCGAACTGATTTTGCATTTTCCTCTTTAACTCTTGTCTCCAACAGCACAACAAGCATAGCATTCATTCCTTTGATACGGGAGCTAATCTCAAACTGTTTTTCTTCTTTATTTAGCCCCCTTAAATTCCATGAGATAATCATGGGATTAACCCACGAATACCCCCAGAGTCCCTCCAAACTTCTAAGGGTTTCATTCCATTTCTCCCAGCCGTATCAGCTTCACCATCTGAATCTTGTTTAGCCTTATTTCTCCCAGAACTGGTTAAACCTGCATTCTTGTTTTCACCAATGTCATTTTCCCCTACTAAGGTTGATTTAGACTCCCCCCTTACTGTTTATCTCAACATTGTTGTTTTTCCCTTTACTATTCACAGTTGTACTCCATTCCTCAGCTGCCTACTTCTCCTTGCCACAGTGCACCATTTTATCCCCTGCATAAGCTTTACTCACTTCTTTTGGTTGCCACACCTGGGTGATTTTTGTTTGCCTTTCAGGCTCCTTACAACTATGGCCACCTATTTGACATCTTTCATTGAATAGTGAACTTCCCCCCAGTTGAATTTCTTGATTAATAACCTTCCCATCCACATCCTTTATGCTGACATACTCCTTAATTTTATGGGAAATATAAATTTCCACAAGAATTCTTGCATAAGAAATCCTCAAATTTTTTGTTGTGCATTCATCCTTAAATAATGATTTTCTAATAGTACAACCCCATAAATGCAATGGCAGATTTGGAAGCTTCACCCATATGGGAATACTCCTGACCATATCATTCCCCAGCGAGAAGTTGGGTTTCCAGACTTGAAGATACATAGCCATACTGTAAATCGTATAGAGCCCCTTTCTCAGCACCATGTCTCTATCATCCTTAGATCAAAATCTCATTATAAAATACCCTTCATCGTTGTTTAAAAGTTTTGACATAGCCACAAACGCCCAAAATTTAGACATAAATCTCTTTACCGAATTCATCGTCAAATTATCCCCAAATACGTACATGATTAGGGCAGAGTTCCAGTATTCAAGTTCACCCACTACATCCTCAGGTTCAATTTCCACTGCCATCTCACCATCAATCAATTTCAAAGTAACATATCCAATTTTCAAACCATTAGATTGACTTCTATTTCCACTAATCACATTCACCCATAATCTATCCCCATTTTCACCAACACCCAAATCAGACTTCACAGCAATGGTAGGAATTACCTCAGATTCAGTAGCAAGGGTAGGGATCATTTCTTCTCTTCCTCTGTTTGCCCCAAATCCCACCTCCTCAATTTCCTCCGTGCACAATACCTCTTCTTCCCATTGACTGGTAATCGTAGCAGCAACCTTCTGCTTCGGACTACCCCATTTGACTACTGGCAACGCCACCTTCTTCTGTGGCGGGCCACGACCTCGTCCCATGGTCGTGCAAGTCACACCTCCATTAGGTGTTTTTCACCTGCAGTCTAAAAACTTAGTTTTTAAATTTCTAAAAATTATTTTATGTTATTAAAAAATCCAAAAAAATTGGAAAACGTTGCAAAAAATCTGATTTTTATTTTTTTAACATCTAAATTAAATTTCGGATCTTTTTAAAAATCAAAATTACATTCTTTTAAAAAATATATATATGGTTCTTTTTAATTATGGTTCATAAAATAAATTTTAAAAATTGAAATTATTTTTGAAAAATTAAAGTTGAAAAACTAAATCCAATTAAAAAATTATAGGTGTACTATTAAATTTCATATTTCAATTTATTTTTTTGGTAAATTTATTTGAATTAAATATTAAACGTAAAATTAATGAGTATGATAGAAAGAATGAAGTGAGATCCATTGAGTGGGCTCAAAGTGGTCTTAACCATTGTGGAGAAAAAATGGAGTGATTTAGTTGTGGGCTCAATTGTTGAGGTGGAAGAAAAAGATTTATTATTTAATGAACTAACACCGCAAGAGCGAGCTCGAAGCGAGCTTAGCATTGTACATGGTTTAAATATACATCCCAAGTGAAAACCCTCTCTCGAGATTTTCCGCCGCACAATCTTCTCCCTCTCTTAAACCCTGATTTGTTTTCTTCACTTTTTCCTATCTTCCCATTATGGGGAAGGGGAAATGATACTTTATTTTAATTGATGTTCTTTGAATATATTTTTAATTATATAGTGTGGAATCTGTTTCCACATGGATTTTTAGTTTTGTTTTCTCGATATGATCGATTAGATCGATTTAATTTTTTTGTCGATATATTATTCTCGATCTAGTTGTGTAGGTGTTCGTACTTTTATTTATGTTTTTGTATTAGGATCTCATCTATTTGGATGTGTCGATTAGTATTTTTCAATGTGGTTACAGTTTGAAAATAGATCGTGTTTTGGATTAAGTGGTATTTGAATTGTAGAATATCCCTGTTTTCACAGGGATATAATGCTTGATACACTCCTCTTTGACTGGTGATCATATTTTTCCTGGAAGCAAGTTAACATCCATGAGGGCGATATTACAATTTTTATTTGATTTCTAATACGTAATAGAGCAGACGACTAGTCTGGCTGACATGTAATTTAGATATACTTGCAATATATTAGCTATTTCTAGAGGTAGTTAGACTGGATGTCAATTTCACTCATTATAATTGTTGTTGGTCGTTTTCACTCTCATTTATGAATTGATTTCAAAAAAACAAAAACAAATGTGTAAACATATCTCTATCATACATTTTGGTCGAATTTATTATGTTGAGCACAATAATAATCTTATTTACATTGTAATAAAATTTTATGTGTACTATTCCCTCAATCCAACAAAAATGATGGAATTGGTTTTAACTCGCTCTTTTAGGTAATCTTATGTGGAAGGGTATAAGTGTGAAAAAATAGGAGTATTTTGGAAAAGTAAGGGACCCAATTTTTAAGTTGTTGAATTTAAAAAGAACTTATGAAAATTTAACAACACATTTTTTCTTACTGTTTTGGGTAATTTTTAAATTATTCAAGTTTAATTGGAATTAACAAAAATTAAATTGTGTAATATTATTGAGCAGAGGGAGTAGTTAAATTTAGTTGATCTAGGCTCTTAAAAATAAACAAAACCATTTAATGAAAAACTGATTTAGCTGTTATAAATTATTTCCTTACAACTATATATTTGCAACACAAATTATGAATTAAAAAGAGTAATACGTAAAGGAAATAACATGAACTATATATATATATATGAATACTTGAAATATGAAAATGAAGAGAAGAATGATATTTGTAAGACTCCCCCTTGAATGTACATTCTTGAAATAATGCTGATCGGCACCCGTAGGGTCGTTCTTTTAACCAAATTATGAATTTAAAATAGTAATACGTAAAGGAAATAACGTGAACTATATATATATATATATATGAATACTTGAAATATGAAAATGAAGAGAAATGATATTCGTAAGACTCTCCCATGAATGTACATTCTTGAAATAATGCTGATCGGCACCAGCGAGGTCGTTCTTTAAACCAAATTACTCGCGGGTGCTTCACAAAGATAAAGATATTTATAGAGTTTATCCTGTGCTCACTACTAACCAATATAGAGTAGCTACTAGCTAGTTCGGAGTTGTCCACGGACATACTAGAATTTGAAAGTTAACTACACACAACCCACAATCAGGCGTCACTCCAATTGTGTCGGAAATAGCTAGTGCGGTAAACATAAGATTGGGGTTTTTTTTATTTAATAACTAATAATCATGCAAACAAGGGAGATTACACTATAATAAACTAGCTTTAGGGATATTTGCATAACATGACAGATGAATGATTTTGATCCTAGATTCTATCACATGTAAGACATATAATCTATCTCATGTCTACGTCACATAGTGTGAAGATAGATAAAAATTCTCAATGTCTATCACACAAAGGTTCGTCTCCACTTGCCATCTAAGCACGTGGCCTGTGCAAAAGCTCGTGGGATACTGTCTGGAGTCTTCTTCTTCTTTTTCTAAGTGTGCGGCCGTGCAAATATTCGCTAGCGGTGGATTAGAGTTCTTGGTCTTCAACTTCTGAGTGGGCGGGTCGTGTAGAAGCACATGGCCCGTGTCGGGACTTAGTCTCCTCAGCGTATGGCTTGGCACAAGCCATGTAAATGTACAGGGCCGTGCCAATCTTTATTTCTTCTGGACTTAACTCTTTCTTCTTCGGCTTATCCATCTATTACCACTTGATTAGCTCGTGGCCTTCAACCTACTACCATCCTTGCGAATGAATTTCACTTATCTATTATCATTCTTGAGAATGACCTTCTAAACAGTCCAAAGTGTTTACGAGCAATCTATAAATAAAGCTCACCAAAATGAAACTAGATGCTCGTAGGGACATAGAATTCATTAGATCTAAAGTAAGCAACAAAATGAGGGATTTAGATATGAAAACCACAAACAGTCATCTAAAACCCTTGTAATGTAAACTTACCTAAGCCTATAAATCTACCATACAAAAGATAACAAGAGAGATGTTAAATGGCTTAGTAGATGCATGCGTTTGGCGTCTCATCAAATCCCCCTAACTTAAACCTTTACTAGTACTCGAGTAAATAAAAACAAGCAAAGATCTAAGCATGCAATAGCATGCAAATATTTTCCCCAAAACACCCAACATTTTTCTTCCTAGACTACCCTAACCCCCAAGACATAAGAATCTCTCACACTTTCCTATGCCAAAGAAAACTAAAGTAATCTAAACAACCAACATGCCATTCAAAGGCAAGGTTCAATCATGTGAATGTGTGAAGCTAGGTTACTATACCAAAGAAGCTACCAAAAGACAAGCCAAGAGAAGCATAGAATAAGTTTAAATTTGTCTCATTTTCTCTCATTTTACCTTGGAGCCCTTGCGGATTTTCATCCTAGCTTGCCACATATTTTTGTTTCTCAATCTCACGTCTCACCTTTCTGCACACTGTTTGGCCTCTCACTTTTGCATAGGTTTTTCAACCTATCTGAGTCTTTCCCATTGTTGCCTAAGTCATCATTTTAGGTTTTTGACTAATCAACTTAGCTGGGTATATTTTTTTTTTAAAATTAATTTAATTTTTTTGCATTGCACAAAATGTACAAAGTAGGCTTCATAGTACATGGAGAATAAAGAAAAAACAACAAACACCACCAAATGTTTTAACATCCTAAAAATACAACCAAAAGGTGCCCTCAAACCTAAAAAATGAGTTTCAAAAAGAAAGAAACAAAAACAAGGTTTTCAAAAACAACGGGAAAAAAATTGGAAAATAGTCTTCATCAACAAGATAAATAAGACTAGATTAAAATATGAGAGAAAGAAAAGATACCACCTAATGGAGTGTTCCAACTCCCTCCTCCACACTTAGTTGATGCATTGTCCCCAATGCATGTGACCAAGGTAAGAGAAAAATTGGAATTACTCAACCTCCTAAATGTCGTCTGCAACGCCAGGCTTTATGCCCCTGCTTGTGTGGATCCTGGTGAGGGTGATCATCTCCAATGCCCGTAGCTCTCATCTGCTCATCCACCTGTAAGCCATCTCCGCCTCGTGGTCAACAAACTTGTCAGTGAGGTGGCTCTCATGTTGGGTCCCAAAAATGGAATCTCCCCAAGACTTCATCCAATCGGGCTCATACAGTGGTGGCTGGTGAACCATGCTCCTAGAATGGGCTATACTGCCGATGGTTCCAAGGGTGATACTCTTACTGAGAGGGGATGGAGAGTTATGTCTCGATGGCTTGAAAGATAGTGGCCCGCTGTTGACGGGAAATGTTGTACCTGTACAGATGTGTCTCCCGCGAACCCGTAGAACTCTTCCACTTAGAATGGTGAGACAGCTCATCAATGTGAATTAGTGTTGAATAGAACTGTGGCTGCATGAACTATTGATCAACTGGGGTAGCTGTGTTGGCTGTGGGAAGAATTGGTTCTCATCCATGGGAACTCTATCGTTGTCGTTCTTCTCTATCTGTTCCTTGGGGGCAGAACCCACAACTGCTCCAATACCCTGGTCGGGCTCTATGAGAAGGTGCTAAATCATGAATGATGGCTTGAGTCTGGTCTTCCCAGCCCGGGGAAGCCTCATGAAGTTGGCTCCTTAATAATGGTAGTAGACCTATATACCCTCTATTTGAATCATCGGCGTCTCCACTAAGGCATCTAAAGTGAGGGTGTATGAGGCATTGAGGTTTTCCCTCATGCCATCGTCCATCGGGAGGCCAAAATGAGTAGATAGGAGTGATATAATACCCTCACGTGCTATCTTGCTTACATCCCTCGTGGATAATCGCCAACGCTAGATGATGAAATACCTAGAATATTAGGACAGGAGCGCCCCATGCAAATTGACCACAATAGCCGGAAGTCATCGGTGGTTGAAGTGGTGGCCTCTCCATGGCCAAGTACCACTGTGTTTAGCAACCTCGATACATACCTCAACGCCCTATGATCTATATCATTATTCTTGCTAGACTTCACCTGTGACCATCAGGTGATGGAAAAAAGAACGGTGCCAACACAAACCCTGAGCTATCCTAGGGGAAGACTTTTCATTGAATCCCTCTAAACTAACCTCTTCAGTAGGACATTGATTGGTTTGTAGACTTTGAGGTCCTCAAGGACCCTCTTATCCACAAACCTAATCTCTAGGGTAGGGTGTCCCACAAGACATTTCCATTGCTCATGGGGGTCTACATTAAGTGTTTGCAACCCCATAAAGGTAACACTTGGACCAACTCTTTATTAATGCATCTCAATAGGCAACACAACAATACAGTCAGTCCAAAAAAATACAATCAAAGTTCAAACTACCCCAACAGTCAACCAACTTAGCCTTAACATTAAACCATTCCCAAAATTCATAACCTAAATCCTAAACCAAATATACTAACATGCAATTTAACAACCAACAACCAAAAATTTCCATATTCTAAAAGAACAGTTTGGCCGTATACATCATTGGAGATTGAATGCGTATTTATTTTTGTTATTTGAGACCCTTAGAACATGTGGAACTCCTTCTAGATTAAAACCAAACAACCCCAACACTTGAATCAGAAGAATTTTTGAGTTCTTGGGAGATAGAACTCAAAAGGGTTGAATTGATTTTTTTTCCTTCCTGATTTGGGCATTTTTTGCCATTTTTTGGATTGGATTATAGGTGGGTTTTGCGCGGATTCTGTGTAGGAGTGTTTTGGTACCATTTTTTTAATTTGGGAAAGAAACGAGAGAGATATAAAGAAATTAGTGTTCGGAGAGGTTGAGTTTGCGAATGGGTTTGGCTGCTGGAGGAAAGCACGAGGCTAATATAAGAGCCTCCTACCCACTGGTTAGGCAATTCTGGGTGACACGAGCGGCATTCATGTGGCACGGCCCGTGAAGTTTGAATGCCTTTTGCCAAACACACGTTACGAGGCTTGGCACAGCCCGTGCCAGAGCTTCTTCCTTCATTTTTTCAAAAACTTTTCCTGCACCCAAAAAACATAAAACCAATCAAAATACTGTTCCAACTCAGAATTTGATAACTATAACTCCCTAAAACGCCACCAATTTTGACAAACAACATTCCCAATAATCACGATAACAAAGAACCTACTCAAAAATTATAAAGCATTGTTTCTTTATTGTTGTCCTTGTGACTTATTTTTTTCATGCTTTTTCAAGGATTAAGATAGGCTTACTGGTGGGTCACTGGAATCACCATCTGTGACTCCACCTACAATCATGTCCATACAGACGGGTCTCCACATTACACGAGGCTTACCTCTTACCTTTTGAGCCACA